>JAPQNM010000029.1:6803733-6831233 GCA_029783475.1 Metacarcinus magister | reverse complement strand
TTTATTTGTATTTTGATATGTTTCTACAGGTTATGTACTTCTTTTTTTTTTTTTTTTTTCTTTTTCTCAGATTGTCTCTCCATTCCTTCCCCTTTATATTCATTGACCGTCTCCTGTGATTCCTTTTCCCCTTCTTGTTTTTTACATTTTATTTTTTTATTCATACATTTCTTTACACTCCGCTGTTTTGTGCGATCGATAAAAGAACCGCTGTCTGGTAGGTCAATTGGGGACGGTTTTTCTATAACCACACTTTTTTTTTATCTATCTTTTTCCTTTATTTTACTCCTCTCTTCTCTTTTTATATTCCTGATCTGTCTGTCCTTTCTCTTTTTCATCTTTCTCTCTATCCTCTCTCATTTCAAGGTTTTTCATGTGTCCTATTTTAACTAATTTTTTTTTTTTTCCTTTCTCCTCCTTTACCTCGCCCAGTCATTACTCTCTATTGACTCTTTTTCTCTCCCCCGCTAAATATCACTTTCCCCTTTAAGTAAATATATATTTTTTCTTCCACTCGCGCCCGTTCTTACTCCCTTACCTTACCATATACATCAATTGATGGGTCTTAGTTGATGCACATTTTGACTTTTACTATTTTTTTATCGAGTTCGGTTAGTGCAGTTTTGTAAATTGTAAATTTTAAAAAAAAGCCTCTTATTTAGTTTTATTCTATTCACTCTCTTTCTGCATCTCTTTTAAACCTTCACGATCACTCACTCACTTCACCTCACGTCACATTCACTTACAATCTACTCACACTCACATCTACATCACTCACATCCATCCATACCTTATGAGCAACTTTCCTCCCCCCCTTCACGTTACCTCAATCCTTCTCTCACCTTACCCTCTAGGTCCAAGCTCTCCTTTCCTTTACCTTACCTCTCTTCCCTCCCTTCTCTTTCCCTCCTCTCCCTTACCCTTCTCCTATCCCTCTTGCTACCCTTTATCAAAACCTTCACATCCCCCATCTCTTAACGTATTGCTCTCTCCCATTCAATCTATCTCCCGCTGTCCACCCCTTCTCCGCCTCTCTCTATCCCTTCTCCTTTGTGTTCTCTTTGCTCCACACTAGTGCCTCCCCTCCCCTCTCGTTGTCATGTCCCGGTAAACCTTTTTTACTCCTCGTTACCCTCGTTACTTCTCTCGTTTACTTGTGAAGGGAAGACTCAATGTAAAGCCGGTGTGCTAGGAAAAACTAAATAATGTACCGGTTTGTCGATATAGAGTTCTGCGTGGTTGAGGAGATAGGAGAGAGAAGTAGATAATAGAAGAGGAGGAGAGAGAGAGGAAGAGAGAGGGAGCGAGAGAGACAGTCGAGAGATAATGTGTTTTGTGCCAGCCAGTTAAATGTTTCACCTGTTAATGAATGTACGTGATTGGGCAACTCTGCGTTTTAAATTCACTTTTGTCCCTCGGCTTCTCTACTATATCGTATTTTTTATTTTATTTTTTTCTTCTTTCTCATTATTAAAAGGAGTTAACCACTATTTTGTTACTTATAATTGGCACCTGTTGCTTTCATGTAAGTATATTTTCCTAACATTTGCATCCGTTAGTTTCTAATCATTGCCTTATTTTTTGGCATTTCGATATGTCTCCCCATTTTTTAGTTCACTATCGTATGCTGCATAAATTGATCGTGTAATATCGTCAGGGCATTCGTACCCCTTCTCCCCCCCAAAAAAATAACAATTACCACTTTCGGTCTTACTTGTTATGACCTCTTGTCACGTTCTTAACTGCGTTTGTGATGGCGAGAGAAGAGAAACGGGCTGAGATTAATTATTTCTTAACTTTCTTCTATTTCTCTCAGGTGCTAGTCGAGTTTTTTTGTTGCACATACTATACTAACTAGAAATATCATTAAAACTTTCCTCTTTGAGCTCGTTATATATATGATATATATTATATAACTATATATATATATATATTTATATATATATTATATATATATAAGAGAGAGAGAGGAGAGAGAGAGAGAAGAGAGAGATAGAGAAGTAGAGAGAGAGAGTAGAGAGAGAGAGAGAGATAGTAGTAGAGAGAGATTTTCCCGCTTTGAAGATCCTTCGTCTGGAAACTTACATGATTTACGTGCTGTTTGTCCTCTGGGTCCTCGTGTCCCTTCGTACTGTCTGTACGTTCTAGGGCAACTTAGTCTCATTCCTTTCCTCCCGTCACTAAACGGAGGGAGACTTATTAGAAGAAGGTGTTGACGAGAGGGGTAGGTGAGGGGGGGGGGGGGGGAGGAGAGGGGGGAAGGGATTCAGGGTTGGGGGTATGGCAGGTATGGGGAGACTGGTTCATTAAAAAGAACTGAGCGATGAATTCTTGGAAATGTGTAGTATTGTATGGTGTGTGGTGGTGGGTGGATAATGGTGATGAGTGTGTGGTGATTGGTGTTGATGATAGGTAGAAGTGATGTTATAAGTGTGGTATGTATTGTGTATAGTGATTGTGGTGTTGGTGTATGGATGAATAGAGGATGGTTGATGCAGTTGTGTTGGTGAGTTGTGATTGTATAGCTGGTGAGAGAGAGATAAATAAAATAAAGACTGGTAGATAATATAAAATGTACTTTATGCTTTACAAAATTCTCTTTCCTTTCTACAGTTCACTAAAAAAAAAACAGATGAATGTTCTTAAGACGTCTGCTGTTTCTTCTTTGCTTGGCCCTGTGTCTTGTCGGGTCGTGTCGCTGCGGGGGAGGCGGGATGGGGGATGGGCGGTATGTGTAAGCTAGGTACGACGTCGATGGGTGGTTTGCCGAGAAAGGATGGCTAAGGGGGGGCGGGGGGTGGGGGCCAAGGTGTAGTGAGCTAATTATACCTGCAAATGAGCGGAGCCGTAACACTTTTTTACCGGCAAGTAAAAAAGTTATGTTTTATTTAGAGACCATTCTTCATTCTACCCCTCTTTCTCTCTTTCAGACCTATCTTCTCTCTTCTTCTCATTCTCTCTATCTATTCCTTCTATCCTCTTCTCTCACTCCTCTCTTTTTCCCTTTTCCTGCTCTCTTTCTCCTTTTCTTCTCCCTCTTTCTTTTCCGTCTTTCATTTCACCGATCTTTATTCTCTTTCATTCTCCCATCCTTTCACGTACCCCCTCCTCGCATTCTTTCTCCCGGATATCTTCAATCTGCTCTCATCCTCTCCGTTCTAGCCCTCTCCTTCTCTCTTCTCTTTCTCATTCTCCCCTCACCTCTTCCTCCTCTCTCACCTTCTTCCTCCGCTCCATCATCACTCCTCCGTATTCCCCATCCTCTTCTCTCCTCTCTCTCACTCTCCTTCCTACCCTAACTCCCTCCCTCCCTCCCCCGTCTCTGCTCTCAAACAACTCTCCTCTACTGTTTCTCCTCCCTCTACTCCCTCCTCACCTCAGCCTCACCTCACTCTCATCATCATCTCTCCCCTCTCTCCATGACATCGACCACTCACCGCCCTCCCCCTTCCGTCATCGCCCTCCCCCCCTACTCCTCTCCTCTGCCCTTCTCCTCTGCTCTTTCCCCATCATCTCCTCTCCCCCTCCTCACTCTCTACTCCCCCATCTCCCTTCTTTCGACTCCACAATCTCTCCCGCTTCTCACTCTCTCTCCCCTCTCATCGCATTAACAGCGAGTCTACCTCAACCTCCCTATCTCGTCCCTACCCTCTCTCTACTTCCAGTCTCTTCATCTCTCTCCCTCCGTCCTCTCTCTCTTCAATCTCTCCTCACCCCCTACCCACCTCTTTCATTCTCACCCCTGCTCGCGAATCCTTTTCACAACAAGCTTTAAGATCGAATCCTTGGGGATATACGAGTTAATAATAATATAGCAATCGTTCGCGCAACACCTGTCTCATTCCTCTTCAGTGTGTGGACCGGGGGGCGTGGAAATAGGCATGCGTTTTGGAATTGACCAGGTTTGTTTTGTGTGTGTGTGTGTGTGTGTGTGTGTGTGTGGTGAAGTATGGCAGAGACTTTGCAAATGTAAACGAGAGTGCGTTAGCGTTTAATTATTATGTTTGTGTGCATGTGTGTGCGGACAGAAAAAAAAAGAGAAAGAGAGAGAGTAGAAAACACAACCTGTATCAATTATAACAACAGAAATAAACTACTACCACTACTACTACTACTACTCTACTACTACTTACTATAACTACTACTACTACTACTCCTACTACACTACTACTACTAGTAATAATAATGATCTCTACAATAATAATAATAGTAGTCATGATATTAATAATACTAATAATACCATACAATAATAACATAAGAAATACTAATAAAAACTAATAATCATAACACCATACCCCGATAGAACATATCCTAACACCTACCCACGATAGATTACACAACCGTACCTCCTCTCGCCCTTATGAGTATACCACTACCACCACCACCACATCACGCACCACCACCACCACCACCACCCAACCTGAGACATATACAGTCTACAAGCAAGGCCACATCGAACGCCTTGATCTTTCACTGTGATATAACGGACACAGGGCATGACTACAATGGCGGACCGCAAACACACCTACTCTACTCCGTTTATTGTATTCGTTACCTCCCCTCACCCCCTTCCTCCGATAACCCCCCTCCTCCCTCTCCTCCCTACCCTCCCCCTCCTCTCTCTCTCTCTTCTTCTCTCTCCTCCACCGGTGCCACTACCAAAAATAGTGGTATTCTCAGAGTGGAAGGGATCTTATTGTTAGCGCTGGTAAATGGCTTTGTATTGTTATTTTTTTTTTTTTTTTGCTTACTTTCACACACAATGGACCTTCAACCGGAACTCAGTTGATCCGCAGTGGTGTCTTTGTGCGTTGATGTCTTTATTTTGTTTTTGTATGTTGGGTGTGTTTTTTTTTTTTTGTAAGGTGTCTGTCTGGTCGTCTTTTTCCCTGTTTTGTTTGCTACCTCGTGCTGGGTACTCCGTTTTATGTGGCTGTAGTTGTTCATATTAATCACTACTATTTTTTTATCATTAAGTTTTTTTATCATTAAACGTTATTATTATTTTTTCTCTCGGATTTTATTGTAATTTATAAATCCTATGAGTGCGTTCCATTGAGTGTGACCTCATCTCAGGGCGGGTTTACCGAGTCACGCCCACGCACAGACAATTCGGTTCATTTTAGATGTAACATAGGTGCTACGCATCGCGGAGATGCGCCTTAACCTGACGTGCATGTATGTTACGCTTCGGTTGGTTGTTGTTGGTGATGTGGTGTGGTGTTTGTGGTGGTGCGGATTGATGATATATGCTGTGAGATTCCCAATCAGTTGGTGTTCCTGGTGGTGGTGGTGTGCAGTGGGGTGGTGATGATGTGGGACGTCCTGTGGGTGCTGTGTCTGTAGTAAATGGGTATCTGTAGTTGCGTCTTCTGTTAGTAGTCTCTTGTCAGTGGTAATAGTAAGGTGCTAAGTGACTTTCAGATCGTACTGTATCCTCACACTTTCCCCTCTTTCTTTCCGTTTCCAAGTGAGATGTAGTTCTGAAGTCCACTTAAGAGGCTCTAACACTTCAAGAACATGTTAGTTCTAACTTTTACACCATCGCTCTCACTCTGTGGTCTGACTCACTATAAGGTACAGTGCATCAAGAGGCGTTTTCCCTAGTGGTTAGTGAGAGAGAAAATGCATATGCCGTTTCTATTTTAAGACGCTAATGAACAAGCATGTCGTGTGCGGTGTCTGATAAAAAAGCAAAGAAAAATATAAGTTACATTTTAGGACTATAATGAAAATGTAGATAAAACGCTAACCCCTGCCGTAAAAAAAATATTATCAGTTTCTATTTTAAGACCCACAATGAAACGTGTCGTGGTGAGTCGTTCGAAAAAAAACAGGACACACAACATTCCATATTTTCCTTATCAGTGATCACCCTGATAAGTTGTGTCTGCAACGTCCACTTCTTTTATGGCTAATTATCCACCAAGGCAGATACACACAGTACAGTGCCAAGCGTGGACCTAATACGTCAAAACACCGGAATGCCACGTAAAGTCCTTAGCAAATAGCCAAGTGTCCCCTTACCTAACGCCACTCCTTATGCGATGACAGCGCGACAGGACAAAGTAACCTCAAAACCTCAAACCTCACACCTGCATACCCTGCACTCTTTACCTAGGACACCACAGAGCAGGGCACCGCCAATTTTAGGAAGAAAAACGAGGACTTGCCTAAACACCCTCATTACTTTACTACTCGAATAACCGGAGTTGATCGAATTTTCCTCGATCTTACGATGGTGCTTGTGGAGGCTTGAGGGGTGGTAAAGTTTAGGAATAGGGGCAGAAATTGGGAGGGGGTGCTCTTTTGATGTGTGGTGGTTGGTGGTTTTTGTGGTGTGGGACGGTGGTGTTAGTGCGTATATTCATTTCCTCAAGGCAAGGGGGGGCGGGGGAGGGGGGGGGGGCAAAGGGGTCAATACTCGAAGGGGAATGTTGTTTGTCGTTGCCTCAAATACTAGGCCTTAAAGATGTTTACTGTCGCTTCTCACGGGTTTCTGAGGGCGAGGGAAAGCAAAAACACACCGCACTGACACACACACACACACACACACACAACACACACCCACACACACACACACACACAACACACACACACAGACCACAGTACGCAGCTTACATATTTCCCGATGATTTTTATAATAATTTAGAAAAAAAAATAGTTGCTAAACGAGATCATAATATAAAAGTGATGTCATATAAAAAAATCCACGTTGTGTGTGTTTGTGTGGTGTGGGTGTGTGGTGTGCGTCGCGTGCACTGCTTGTGCGTGCGTGCGTGCGTGCGTGCGGCGTTCCACAAACTAACATGAACTCCCGTGACACTTTATTTACCTTTCCATTACATTAAGAAAACCTTTCTCTCACTTCCCCTAATTCCGCTCCCTTTCCCTCCCGTCCCTGTAACCCTCCCTATCCACTTCACCTCTAACATTCCTCGGCGACCCACCATGTCCTATGACCCTTCAGCCTGTCCAGTGCCTTCTTTTTTCCCGCTCTCTTTACCCTCGTCTTCCTCTCTTCCCCCCAAAACACATTTTTATTCACATCCCCCTCAGTCCCTTCCCACCCCCTTATACATCCCAAGCTGAGAGTGGCCGACTATATTAATTGGCAGGTGGCGCGTTGCAGGGTCAAGGCCGGCCATGCATATTTGGGTTGGATTCATTGAGAGAGAGAGAGGCAGTAGAGAGAGAGAGAGAGAGAGAGAGAGAGAGAGAGAAGAGAGAGAGAGAGAGAGAAGAGAGAGAAGCAGAGAGCAGAGAGAGAGAGAAGCAAGGTAATTTTATGACAAGATTGACATACGATACAGACAGACAGACAGGGAGCATGGATTGAAATGTTGGTCGACAACACATCACCGTCCAACACACCACAGCACACAGCACTAACACCATCACACACCCATCAGACTTGCAACCGACTAATACATACACACTCACAACAATCACGGTAAGCAATCTATTCAGTAAATGCAAGGTCAAGGAGAAAAAACTTATAAGAGGGACAAACAGCAAGATAAGACCTTACGTATAAAACCTGTGGCTTTACCCTCTCCCGTTGCACCACCCCCTGTCTTCCCCTGTACCTACCACTAGCCTTACCTTTTTATCCCTCCCTCCCCTGCCCCTGCCTTCCCCTGTCTTCCACTGCCGTCACTCTTTCCTACATCTATTCCTCCCCTGCTCTCCACCCCTGCCTCTCCCTCTGAACTCCCCTTCGATCCGCCGCCTCCCTCTAACTCCCCTTCCATCCCCTGCCTCTCCTCTAATTTCCCCTTCCAGTACCCTTCCACCCCTGCCACCCCTGCCACGGCCCGGGCCCCCCTCGCCTTCCTCCTGCTCCTTCTGAGGGAACGACCACGCACGTTGCACACCTTTAAAAATATTATTACCTGGCCGGGTATGGGAACGACGCTCACCTGTTGCGTCAGCGGCTGGTTGGCGTGAGTCCTGGGAAGCCAAAAGGGGACCCCAAAAAAAGAATTAATAGCCTGGAAGCGCAGCAGCTGAATGAACGCAATGGCTTAATATGATTTCGAAGAAGTATATATGAGGATTAGAAAAGATTTTAAAGACGTTATGAATTGTTGAAGTTTCATGCTCACACAGACATACTAGCGCGCACACACACACACAACACCACACACCCACACACACACACACAAGCCACACCACACACACTACTCACTGCTTTTTATCTTCCTCATCCTTTCCATCCACCGCTTTGTAAAAGAAGTCAAGTTTGTTAATTGGTTTTTCTTTTATCTTAGCTTGTCGCTGCGTGTGTGTTATGTGTTGTGTGTGTGTGTTGTGTGTGTGGTGTGTGTGGTGTGTGTGCGCGTTTGCAGGTCGTTGATACACACCGGTCCCGATAACAAACTTTAGCTCCCAAAAAGTGACTATGCCTCTGCAGTACTATATAGTGTGAGTGCCGATGTCCGAAAAGTGACAATTCTTTCTTCTCTCTCCATTCTGTTTACCCACCAGAACCCAGAAGGGCCATCCGGATCCTCCCAACCCGCTCCCACTTATGCCCAGTGCCTATTCTGCCGTCTGACCTATTTTACAGTGAGGGGGGTCGATGTTTGGCACCTAAGACGATCGACACGCAGGCCACCGTGCAGGCGGCAGGCTAATTGGCGGGGCTGGGGATTAAGGTAGGCAAGCCGAACGTGCAGTGCTAGCAGTCAGGCAGGCATTAGGCCGGCCCCTCTTTCTCTCTCTATCTCCGTGAAATACTGCTGCCACTAACCTGTGGCCCAGGCACGGAAAAAATAATAGTTACGGAACGAAAATTCATTAGTTTTACTAAGCGCACTGGTAGGGGGGTGCGGAGAGTGGCTTCAAGGCGAAAATTGTGAGAGGGAGAGGAGAGACAGGAGGAGAGAACAGAGAGGAGAGAGAGAAAGTAGAGAGAGGAGAGCTAAAGTCAGAGCCTGAGAGAGCAGTAGAGAGAGAGAGAGAGAGAGGAGAGAGAGGGAATGTTAATTGATTGTGCCCCGTAATTTTATCAGCTTATATTAAAAGTTTGAATTGTAGATCTCCAACTTGTGTTTTGTGAACTAGGATGGAGGGGAGCGAAGGAGGAGGACCACGAGAGTCGTAGTAGGTGATAGTGAGTGGTTAGCAAGGTAGGGAAGGTTAGGGAGGAATGGAGGAGAAGAAGAAGAAAGCACAAAAGAAGAGAGGAGGAGGAGGAATTTATTTTTTGCGTTTGATATATCGTAGCAGTTAATCTACAATCGATAACCTGAATGATCTGATGCTTCCAATACAGCAGATCCCAACAAAAACGAGAAACGTCGGGTGAGCGTGCCGCTTCCCCTCCAATGTAACTAAGTCGGCAACTTATATATCAAGAAAACCACTAATTGACGCTAACTAAGATAAACTAATGATAATGATGATGATAGTGATCTATGAGACAGCACTTTTTGTTCCTCCTTCATACCTCCCTTATGCCTTGAACGCTTCGCTCTTCCTCCCTGCACCTCAAGCACTTTGGCATCAAAAAACTACTCATCTCCATAACAAACAAAGCAAAAGCTGCTATAATCTCTCGCTCACCATCCATCGTTCCTCTACCTGCCTACTCCAGTCGTCATCGACCGAGCTTCTGCCGTGCCTCTACCTTTCTGGCTTTCCTCCTCGCCTCCTCCTCTCAGGTCTCTCTCCCCTCCTTTCGGTCGTCGTCTTCTTGCGCCTGCTCCTTTGATGCCTCAACTCTAGTTCGTCGCCGCTCTCTTGCACCTCGCTATGTCTCGTCCCCTCCTCATCTCTCCTCTCCCTCCTTCTCTCTCTCCTCCCTCCTCCTCTCTCCGCTCGCCCTTCTCCCTCCCGCCCTCTCGCCTCTCACTCCTCACTTCGCCTGGACTAACCCTCGGGAACGCGTCGCAATCTCCCCATCTCGGCATCTATCTCACCTGTCCTCCTCGCTATCTCTCCTCTCTCTCTCATCATCGCCTTCACTTCTCATCCAGTCGATCATCCTCTCATCTCTCATACATCACATACTATCATCTTAGAAACAAACATATAAACAGTACATATTACGGATCCTCAATCTTAAACCTAACCTAACCTAAACCTAAGCCTACCTAGGACACCTACTACTGTAACCTACACCTAACCCCTAACTTAACCTCAAAAAAACCCTAAAGCACCAAGAAGCGAAGGCTTTATAAACTCATACTACACAAAAAAAACTATATAGCTACTGTCAAATTCTAACGTGAGGCCGTATAGGAGACATCAGAAATACAACCTTTGAAGAACCTCTGCAAATACAGTTCTGGTCTTGAGGTGACACGCGCCTATCACAATTAAAAAAAAAACACAGTAGAAGGAAAAAGCTTAAACAAAAGAGAGAGAGACAGAGAGAGAGAGAGACGAAAAAGAAGCACTCGTAAAAAGAATGTTAGACTGTGCAACTCATTCTGATTACTATTACTCCTCGATCCTGTGTACTACTTCTGTGCCATAACCACCATACCTATAATACAACCAAATAAATAATAACCACTCCCCACCCCCCACTGCCCCAGATTCACGCTGTCTACACCACCCAGCTACTCACCCCGGTCCACAAACCTGTACGACCCACTTACCTAGCTACTCACCCAGTTCAACGACGTCGCACCAGGCCCGACCTTGACGCTAGGCGAGATGCGGTGTGTGTCAAAGGTGGTCTTCAGGTGTTCCTCCTCTCGCTCTGGGGAGTGGTATATCTTGGATTCTTTTAAGGAGGAAGATGCCTGACGTACAGGAAGTCCTGCTAGTTGCCTGCAAGGTGTTACCGGTGTCCGGGTTTCCTTGCTTCCCTAGCTAGGGCAGTAAAACGGGCCCTCTCTAGATCGATCTTTCCCCCCCCCCATCTATTTCATACTGGATCTCATTTCTCTTATTACTACTGTTTATTCTTCGTCATATCTTGTTCATGACCCTCTCATCCTTTCCTTATTTCCTTCTCCAACCATATTCACTCTTTCTTTGTCTCTTATGCTTGCGATCTTATCTACCCTCCTTTGGTTTTTGGATTAAACTATGTACCCTACACGCCCCTCGCCAAATCTTTTTAATTGATTTTCTGCATAATTTCCTCGTTTTTTGTGTCTCGTGTCTATCTGTCCTGTCCTCAAAATCATTTCTCCTTTTCGTCCTCTATCCTTCATCCTCGCTGCTGCTCCGATGATCACCAAGCATACATTCAAGTATTGATTGATTACGTCTTTTTCTTTTCTGTCACATTTCTCCATATACAAACCTGCTCAAGCCTCACATTCACTTCTCTCTTTACCTTAGGCTGAATAACTGCTCTAACCCCTGCCCTAACAACATAATCTAACCTTTTGCTTACACCTATTAACAAAGTGCCTATTAAGGTTTTTAATATCCTTCTATTTAGATTCTTTAATTATATATAATCCCTACAAATCTGCCACTTCAAACAAACATCCTTTCTTCTATTAATCCCTATTTCTTACCTACTGTATTCTTTCACCTTCGTTAATAATCACCCAATAAAATCCAATTATTCCCACCACTACCGCAAACTGGTCCGCAGTATTTTTGCCTCCTGTCCCTTTCCCCTCAAAGGTAAGACATTAGAAGTCAAGTCAAGACGTCTCAAATTCCGCCGCGTCTTTCCTTACCGCGTTAATGATTCGCCAAACACGTGATAGGGGAGACCGCGTCGCGACCGCCCCTTAGCCCAAATGGACCTCTTCATGAAATCAGGTGTGGGGCCAAAATGTAAGAGGAGGGAGGAGGAGGGGGAGGTAGGGATGGACGAAGGGAGAAAGGGGAGGGGAGTGCGTTAGAATTAAGGTATACGTGAGGTTGGGGAAGGGATCCATGGGTGCGGTAGATCCTATGGATGTGTTTTTTTTCTCTGTCAGGTTCAACGACTCCTATTTGTCTTAGAGTTAACTTGATGTATCTCTTTTCTATGCGTCGATGCGTCTTTTCCCTTGGGTACAGTCCTACTTCTGTTCTGGGCGCTTGCACTATCGGGATCTGAAAAAGTAAACATGTGCAGAGTAATCCCATTGAACTTTCACTTTTAGAAAAGGAGGAAGGGAATCCACCGTGAAGAAGAAGAGGGGGTGTCGGAGGACGTGTCGATAGAGCAAAAAAAATAGATAATAAAAGACTGGTCAGACCACCAATGTAGTTCGAAAGAGACTAATAACCTGGTAATTATGAATGGATCCTTTGTGCAATCAAATATATTAAAAGATTAACGTTGCTCAGTGAGTGGAACAGCACACAATGAGGCAGACAGACAACTAGCGTGGTAAATAATGGGCTGACTGGGCCCTATAATTGATGTAGGCATCCGTGATGGAGTAATATTATAGTTTTAACGGTCGCCTCTTTAGCTTCAGAGTCCCAAGTTTAAGGAAAGGCTGCTTAGGTGCGTGATGTGTCCGTTGGTGTCGCCGGAAAAACCTGGGTACAGAGCACTGAAGGCGAATTATTTTGAGACGATCATGGAACAAGGGTAACGAAGGGGGAGGCAGGGAGGAGAAAAATTAAGCTACGTTTGTCAGAGTATATCTCAAATAACGACAACAGGGTGGGGAGAAGCAGTGCAGACGTGAATAAGGTTCTGGTTTTAATACAGCATAAGAAAACTGAATGTAGATAAGTATAGTAGTAGTTAGTATCAGGAGTGGATGGAACAGATTAGGAGTAAAAAGTTGAGGTTTTCCTTGGCTTTGGGAGAGGCGTGATGGGAAGCGAATGCTATTGTAGAGTTAAGTGTAAAGTTTGGCTTAGGAGAAAACGCTTGCCAGGGGACGGTTAGAGGATGAGAGTAGCGCTTGTAGCCGGGGGACAGCAATTGACGCACATGTACTCGAAGGGTAGGTAGGTAGCACGAAGGCTTTGCAGAGGGATAGAGGATAGGCTATAAACTTTTCAGCAGTGCACAGACAGACGAAGAGCGAATAGGTGAGAGTTGACCTAAGGAACATATGGCAGAGGCTTGTGTGAGGAACATTAGGAAGACAACGAGGAAAGGAAGTATAAGTAAACAAGTTGTAAGGGGAGCGGAGGGTGTTTGAAGGGAGAGGAGGTGGCAGGGGGGTACGATTCAGTGATGGAGGGGAGGTGTACCCTTTGGCAATGACCAGCAAGGGTGAACACAGGTGCTCTCTTTTATTACTGCTCCCAGCTCACGCGTAAGGCTATTCAACTATTACCACCACTATCCCGAAATCACCTCACTACGCTATAACCTTACCTGTGCAACTCTAACTTAATATATCAGGTGCAGGCTAATAGTTTTTTTTCCCTCACTCCTTTAGAGGTCAAGCTTATTTTCCGTTTTTTAATCTTTTAAAATCCTCTGTGTTTTAGGTTCGGAAAGTTGGCGAAGCCGCTTGAATGGAGTCTGAAACATTACAGTCAGGAAGGGTGACGGTTCGCGTTAGCCCTGTGCGGTTCGCCCATCATTCCTCTCCCGACGCCCGACAGGTGATGAGGCGTAATAAAAGACCCACCAGGTGAGACAGAGAGGGTGTCAGGTGGCGAAGAGGGGGGAGGATGAGGGGAAGGGGGTAATGGTAGTAGTTAGTGTATATCCAAGAAGGGTTAACTAGGAGGGAATTAGTTGTAGAGGTGAGGAGAATGGGAAACATTTTTATTTCATTTTTTTTTTTTTTTTTAGGGAAGTGCGGAAACAAGGAAAGTTTGGGCAAGGAATTAAAGGAAGTGGACAGGGTGTTTTCTTGATTCCCAGTGTACTACTTTTTTCTCTTTTTTCATTTCTTTTGGTTCACCCTGTTATAATGCGTTGTCTTTCTGGTCTTCCTGGCTAGAATTACCTTTCCTAGCCTCTCCACTTCACTTTTACACATCACCTTCGCCTTTCAAAAGTACCGCGAGCCCCCACCACCAACCTACCACCCATCACCACCTACCAACACACCACCACCTACCCCCACCTACCACCACCACCACCTCAACCCTACCAACCCCACCACCACCACACCACTCATACCACCACCGCTGATTGATATGACTAATAAGCCACGATGATCCATCTTTTTTTTTTTTAATTTATCGGTGATTATTGTTATTTGTGTAATTTCCCTAACTAATTTGCATATCTTTTTTCCATATCTTTCCAACGAAGAACCTTTTACCACGGCCCGTTATCCTATTTTCGTTTAGTAATATAAGTCAGAACCTTGTTTACGAGTATGTTTTTTTATTTATATTATTAATTTTCTTATTTCTTTGTTATTAAAAGTTTTTGACAAGTCTTTTAATTTTTTGTTACTAGTTTTTTTTTTTAAATTATTATCATCTCGCTGTGTTTCCCTTTTATCAAGCATAATCATGATAGATCGGGAGCTGAGGTACCCTCTTAGCGTAGCTTCCCTCCTCACACCGCACACATCACAACATACCACACACACACACAATGCACACATCACACACACACACACAAGCACACACACAGAGGCGGGGGCGGGTGGAGTAGACAGTAAGGTATCACGTCCGCCTCATACTAATTCTCTCCTTTTTGTTTTTTTTTTTTTTTTTTTTTTCCCTTACCATTCATTGTCTTATCCCTCTCAGCGCTCCACTTCCTCGTTATGAACCTCGATTTTTTTTATTTTTCTTCGTTTATAACTCTCCTCATGCTTATCCTTTCCTTTATTGTATTTGTATTCTCTTTGTATCTTATATAGTGTATGAAAATAAGGATTTAAGTATGCAGTATAGCAGATCTCGATTTTTACGTTTATATCTTGTTTTTTTAATTTTGTTTTAAACATGCAAAGAATGGCGAATTTTATTATTAAATTTTTTTTTTCTTTTTTCCTAATTCAATCTTTCCACTTCCATCTTGACTTTTAAAATACCAATTTCCTTTCCGCACTACGCACGCGGCTTTCCTTCTCCCCTTTATTAATACTATGAACGCCACTAACCTTACCAATCATTCGTTCACCCACATTTTCACTTCACTTCACTCTCGCCGTTCACCGTGTATACTTGAAAAAATAAAATATAAAGCAAATTGCAAAGTATACTTAGGAATTCATGGGACGTGTTCTTTGCGATGGTAATTGCGAGAGTTGAACTGACTAATTTTATTTTTCAATGTTTGCGTGTTAATGAGAGACGAATGGTGAGTGCGACCATCCTGCCACACTAATTATTAAACTTTTTTAGAGAGAAGAGAGGGAGAGAGAGAGAGAAGGAGAGAGAGAGAGAGAGAGAGAGGAGAGAGAGAGAGAGAGAGAAGAAGAGAGACAGAGAGCGAGAGAGAGAGAGAAGAGTTCATCATCACACTAGCTGGAGGAGATTGCGTTCTCTTTCCTTCTTTCCATGACTATGAGGACATGAGGAAGAGAAGACGGACAGGATTAAGGTGTGTGAAGGTGAGAGTAAGAGAAAGGAAGGAGGAAGGAAGGAAGGTGAAGGGGGGGTTAGGAGTAGGAAGGAAGGACCTTAAAAGGAAGGTAAAGGCGAGTTGAATGCACATCTTTCACCTTATTTTAACAATAACGAACGCTCTCTTCATATTCATCTAGAACTATATAACAGGGTTTTGGAATCAGCGGTCAGTAGGCACTTAATATGTCATCCTTTGATAACAAGGTATTTAAGGTCTTGATAGATGTTTGTAATATATTAAAGAATAAAGTACCCTTCACAACCTCTCTCCTCCTCTATGGGAGTAAGGCCCCCAACGCCCTGCCCATTCTGTCCTGCCGCTGAGAAGGAGCCCTTCTAGTTTCCCGCTGTTATTGGGGGTTTTTTCTCCTCCTTCCCTTCCCCTTATCTGCCACATTATGGGGCTCGTAAAAACAAAAAAAACCTTTACCTGATTATTTTTTTCAACTCTCGTTTCCTTCTCTCTCCTCATCGCGGGTCATCTCTCACTGATCTATCCTATCTATCCTTCTAGCTATTTATCTCATTTATCATCTCTTATCTATCTCATCTATTTATGTTATCTATCTAATCTATCTTTTATTATCTATCCTATCTATTTAATCTATCTATTCCTATCTATTTCTATCCTCTATCTTTATTCTCCATCTGCTCTCTCCATTTGTCGTCAGACCCCTCTTTCTCTCCTCCTTTAATATCCTCCGACTCATCTACATTCTCACAGTATTCATCCGCCGCTATCCGCACCTTCTAACCCCTGCTTCTCTCTCTACTCGCCCGTCCATCCCCGTCCTCCACTCACGGTCAACTCGTCACCCTCTAAGTACTCTCCCTCTCGTCTCATCATCCAATTCTCTCCTCATATCACAAAGGCAAACGACCATTCACTTCAATGCAGAAAGGAGAACGCCCGATCAAGGGCAGATTGCTAGCGAACCTCGTCTCTGTCATCATACTCGACGCAGGTTCACAGTATCTGTATCTTGACGGGAAAAGTTCCGCATCTTAATCTCCCTCTCAATCACGGAGTGCTCTCGATCTTCCTCAATCGCGCTTCGGTCTCGATCCCCTCTCCCTCCCCCTCCTCTCCTCACTCTCGTCTCCTCTCAATCTCCTCCTCTCTATCTCCACAGTCCCTCAGTCTTCTCTCTATCTCTCTCCACCAAAGGCAACAGCACTCTCTCTCACCCATAGCCCATCCAGTTGACAATTCCAAGGCCCAAATAAATGACACAGAATAATATAGGTTCATTCATGGTTTGGCCGCATGTAAAGAGACTGCAAGCTCAGCTGCTTTTGGCCTTAATGAAACTCTCCCTCTCTCTTCTCTTCCTCATCTCTCCAGTCTACTCCTCTAATCTACTCTCAGTCTCTTTTTTTTTTTCTTTTTCTTTTTTTTTGCCTCCACGATTCAATTCCTCTTCCTCTAGGTGAGAGAAGGATAAGGCGAGTGTCTGTTCTCCTCTCTTAGCACCCTGTGGCGGGACAAACCATTTCTACTATGTCGCTTCCTAACTCATCTCTAGTCCATCCTTGACGTAGAATTTAGGTATAGCTCACTACATGTTTTGTGCAATTGAGCGCTTTAAATATACTCCCTGTGCCTACAAACCCCACCTGAGAGCAGAAAAACTATTTATCACCGACGCCCTGTATCTATTTTAGTTTTGCAATATGTTTGAATTATCTTTCCTTTGATCTGTCGTGGTTTATCACTACATTAATTCACCTGCGCACAGAGGTTTCTCATTATAATCCAGTGCAGCCTCTAACCCACTCACTCCATTCTTGATTCACCTTCAACAAGTAACCAAGACGAGGTGTGCGTTGGTTATTGCCAAAACAACGCCGACTGCCTCCGTCCTGGGGCTCGCGGACCCACGAGTATAGCGAGAGAGTCTGCCGAGTTGAGGGTGGGTGGGGCATGGGCCTCAGCCTTTGCGGGTGAGGGTCAAGGGGCGGTGGTGGCAGCAAGCGGGAGGAAGAAGAACAGGACACAAGGAGGAGGAGGAGAAAGGAGGAGGCGTGTTGGCGAAGGGTTGGGGAGTGAAGGAGATGTCCTGGTTGGGGAGTGAAGGCGTCACTTTGAACCCACATGAATGGGAGAAAGTGTGTAGTGACCCCTTCTCCCCCACCTCCGCCTCCCCTAGGTCTGTGCCTCTCCCCCACACCCCCTCACCCTCCGCCTTCCCCCTAGGCCTTGGTTAAACAACCCGATGTCCTTAACCCATCCATTATTCCCTCCCAGGGCGGGGTCGGGATGGTCCTGGGCAGAAGGCTGGACCATGGGAGAGTGGGGATAATTTTTCTGGGGGCAGTTTATACTTACGTGAGATAAAGTAATTGGTGTATAACTGTATTGAAGGGATATTTTACATGATTATAGGGAAATAGTTTTTTAAAATAATGTAGTTTATTTGGTCCTCCATGTTTAGTACGGTTAGGCAAGGGATAGAAAACATAAGAACAGAGTGATGGTGGATGGCAGTGTCAACCCAACTTAATATTTGGTTTCTCAATCTAATAATTCAATCCAACTCATCCTTTAATAATTTAAAAAACTCGGTATTCAATGAGGCGTCTCAAGGGTTAACACAGAATCTCCTTTTAACACCTCAATCATATATTCTTTTTTTTTTTTTTTTTTTTTTTAATTATTTTCAACACAAAGGTCAAGTAAAATTACATTGTTAGACTTTGACGTAACCACCAGCCAGAGATGGAAGATGCCACCGCCCATGCTCCTCGCCTGCCCCCCCCCCCCCCCCCGCCCCCAAACACACGCCCATTCCTCCCACCGCCCCAGGCCCCCCCACCAAGGTGAAGGCGGAGAGGTCAGGTGTAGGTCTAGCAGGATTGTCAGACACGCAGGTCGACAAAGGCCTGTCTCATCCACAACGATCTGAACTCCCTCCTCCTCCTCTCTCCCTCTCCCCTCCTCCTCCCTCCTTTCCTTTCTGCCCCGCCATGGGGCCTTCCTTCCCCGAAACGCATACTCGTTTTCTTATGCGACTCGATACCTATTTGCTCTTGCATGGAGGAGAGAGTCGATAAGGAGATAGACAAAGAATAGAGAAGACTTAGAATACACTAAAAAAAAGAAGTCTAAGATCTAAAAAAAAAAGTTCACCGTGTTGAATAAATATGTTAATAACATAAAATGTATATTTGTATATTAATTTTTGCTGACTGAATTATTGTTCGGTATTTTTTTTGTTTTTTTTTTTGTTTATATTTTATTATATTTATGTTCCCTTGTTACTGTTTTTCCTTGTCCATAGTTTTGAACTTTGTAGGTATTAGTTGTTTTCTGAAGTTAACTTGTAATGATGTTGTCTTATAGAAAATTCTCTCCTGCTCTCTCTCTCTCTCCCTTCTCAGTTCCTCCTCTTCGCGCTCATCTTTCTTGCATCTCCGCTACCTCTCGCTCCTCCAGTCTACCCCCTCTTTCTCTCTCCGTCTCTCCTCTCCTCCTCCCTCCCTTCTTCGTCTCCTATCTCTCTCGACGTCCCTTCATCTTCCATTCGTCTTCTCTCGCCTTCCCCCTCTATCTCCTGCTTCATTCCCTACCTCCAGTTCTCCTCTAATCTCTTCTTTCTTCTCATCTCCTCCTCAAAGAAGCTGATATAATTTGTTTGTGGTGACAATTATGGTTAATGACAAGGTGAGGAGGAGGTTGCAGGGTCAGGTGGAACAGAGATGGAGAGGATGACGGGAGGAGGAGGAGGAGAATGAAGGAGAGTGAGGAAGCGGAAAAAAAGGAAACAAGGCAAAAGGAAAGAGAAAAGAGAGAATAAAAGTCCCGGTATTAAAAATGACGCAGGAACGAATGGGGGAAGAAAAAAAAAAACTGAAGAAAGTAAATGCCGTAAAGAATTAAAAAGGAGGAAGAAATACTCCTGATAACATCTTAATTCACGAAGTGCAGAGAAAACACTTACCTTTTCTCGTTCCTGCTCTCTCTCTCTTCTCTCTCTGCCGACATTCATCTCCCTCCCCTGGGGGGCTCTCTCTCCAGCTCTTCTCTCATTACACATCAATTCCTGTCTCTCGTGATCTCCCTCGTCCATCCTCTCAAGGTTTCCTACCGTAGTACGTCCTTCTCATTGGTCCCTAGTCTCTCCTCTCTGCTCCTCGTCTCGATTCAACCCTCTCTCCCCTCCTCACACACCACGACTCGATTTCTCGATCCCTCCACTCTCTCCTATGAATTACTTCATCTATTATAAATAAAAAAAAAAAATGAAAAAAAATTTTTTCTCATCTCATCTCTCCCAATTGTCCCCTCATCTGCTCTCACTCTCTCTTCCAAACTTGTAAATCCCCCCTCTACTCTCTACTCTCCGTCGAGTCTTCTCCAAGCTCGAATTTCCTCTCCTCTCTCCTGTCTCTTCGCCCTCTCTCTGCACTCCGACATGCTTCCCCTGCCTCTCATTCCGATCGATCTCCTAGCAGGGCCTCCCCATCTCTCCCTCAATACTCTCATCAGCCCTCCTCTCTCTAAAAAATCCCTCTGCGCTCTCTAACATCGTTAAATCCTATCTCTCTCATTCGACATTCATCTCTCATCCTCATCGCGCATCCTACATCCTCTCGTCAAATCTTCTCCATATTTCTCTCTCCCTCTCATCTCGTCCTCGTTCTCCTCATCTCTGGCGCATTCTCTCCTCATCAGCGTCTCCCTCTTAGTCCAGGTTCTTCTTCCAGATCCGTTTACGTCCTCGTCATTCACTCTTCTCTTCCCCACTCTGTCTTCCACGTTTCGTCTCTCCCGAGTCTCATCGTTCCTCCTCTTTCGTCTCCATCACTCTCTTTCTCTCATTCTCTCACATGCCGGTCACACACACACACTACACTCACTCCTTGAACGTTCTCTCCTATCCTTTTAATTAGGGTGTTAACAATTTTAAAGCCATAATAAATTACTCTCACCGCTTACTTACTCCATCCTTCACCCACTGTTTTCAGCCGCTCGTCGTCGTCTGCAGGTATTACAAGCGTCATACTTACCTCTCGTTTAACCAGGTAATAACTGAGAGTGCCAGACTTACCTTGATTTACTACAGCCCAATCAGCTGGGGGAGGGCGCGGCGAGGGTCAGACTGGAGAAAGAATGGTAGTTTTAAGCGAGGGGGGCGGGAGGTGGCGGGTCTTGGGGTGATTTGTGGGGTGGGCACTCTCTTTCTCTGGGAAGACAACACTGCAGGTGGGGATAAGGAGGGATGAAAGAGGAAAAGAGTGGAAAAGGTTATGAGCGTGGAGGTGGTAGTGGGGAGGTAGGTGGTAGTTGGGAGGAGGGGGAGGGAAGAGAAATGATGAGGTACTATGTCTTGGGGAGGGTAAGGGTTGTAGGATTAGGTGTTAGCGGATGAAAAAATTGTGATGAGTGTGCTTTGAGTTCCTTCCCTCCATCTATGCTGCTTGCCTAGCTCCTTTATGGGTGAGTGACAATTTGGTGAAGGGGTCGTCAGTACAGTATTAATGGTGACGTGGATTACCCTCTCCCCTCCCTCCACCTCCCTTTGGCTACGTCCACACTACACACCGCAAACAATCACACACACCAGTACAAACACAACTATCACATAATGCATTGCTAACATTACGTGTTGGGTGATACGACAACAACTGATGAGAGTAACAGAAGTGAGGAAGGAAGAAGGAAGGTAGAATAATGTTTGAATCAAAAATAATGTTGATTTAGTATTATTAATCACATTGTAGGGTCGTTGTTTTAGTAGTAGAAAAAAAATTAAGAGCGTTGTATTTGAAGGGATGTTCGATTTATATTATTTTTTTAACTTATATATTTTGGGGTGTTGTCCATAAAAATTAAATGAGGTGTATTTGTCTGGTCTGGTTTTTTTTTTTTTTTCTGTCTAATAAACATTTCGTCTCACATTCCTGAAGTTATTTCCTTTATTATATCCAGTTATATTGGGTTTTGTCTGTTATTGTCTATCTATCTGTTGTATAAATATATCTTATATCTATCAGTCGCTTTTATTTCCTTTTCTTCACCTCTTCTCACTCCCTCAACCCGTTGCTTCTACTTTTACAGTCCCATTAGTCCCTGTATTTCCTTCTTTGGATAGAGAGAGAGAAAGGAGAGAGAGAGAGAAAGAGATAAGATGAGAGGACGGCAAACAGGACGACCTATAGGACAAAATGAACCAGAACAGACAGACAGCACATCTAACGAACGATCAACATACAGTGATAGGAACACAGGCAGTACTAAACAGACACCACAAACACACTACAGAGATTGACATAACATTGGAAAGAGAGACAGCAAGACAGGGGGAACAGACTGATGAGAGAGTAGGCCTGTCAAACTTCCTTTCATTCCTTTCTTGCCTTGGTGGTGAAATCCAATACCGGGCCGAGTGTGGGGGGTCCCGCTGAGGGCTACAACGAGACGTCCTGTGCCCAGAGTCTGTTCAGGTCCCTAGCGAGGATCCATTTGTGAGGCGATCTTATGGATGACCGCTATCACGCCTATTTTTCCTGTCATCATGCCTAAGAGATGACGGAGTGAAGGAGTGAGGGAGAGCAGATGGCCGGTGGGGATAGGAGTAGTGAGGGAGGGGGAAGAGGGAGGATGGGGTTGGGGGATGGAAGGGGAAGGGTAGGGTGAGGAAGTGTCGGTGAGATGATGATGGGTTGGGGTATGGTATAGGTGGTAAGATGAGGGAGAGGGGGAGGGAGAAGAGTGTGGGATGGGAGGGAAGGAAGGGGGGATAGGGAATAGAGAGGAGGGAGAGGATGAGGTAATTGGTTAGGGGTGAAGGAGGGGGAATAGGAGGAAGGAGCCAGGAAAGAAAGAAACTGTAATTATGTGGTTAATAATCTGTTGATTTTCCTTCTTCTCAAATATATATGATATTATTTGAGATTATAACGCGTATACGTCGTAGTCACGCGGTTTCTCTTATAGAACGTTATATATTTAACTTTTTACGATTAGATTAACTGTTTTATATTTTATAATGATTTTATGGGTTGTGGGTGTGTGTTTGTGGTGGTTTTTTTTTTGTGTGTTTTTTTTTTTTTTTTTTTTGTGTGGTTTTTTTTTTTTTTTTGTCTTTCTTTTTCTCTCTTTTCTGGTTCTGTTTAATTTTCGTACCATTTTTTCCGTCCTTGCTTTTGTCTTCGTCTTATTAATCTACCTGTTTTCAGAATCCATTTTCAAGCTCTTTTACGTTTTTAACAATAACCTCTTCTCTTCTCCTCCTCTCTTTTCTCTCTCTCTCTCCCCTCCTCTCTCCGTGTCTCCGTAGTCATCTCTCCTCTCATCCTCAGCTCCTCGTCTCCGCTCCACTTCTTCTCGATCCCACTCATCCCTCCCCCTCCTCACGCTCTCTTCTCCCATCCTGTCGGATCGCTACTCTCTCCTCATCTCCCTGTCAATGTAAATGAGAATATCCTCCTCATCCAGCGATTCCCTATCATACATACTCTTCCCGACCTCCTCTCCTCCTCAGTCCCCTCTCTCCTCTCGTCTGCTCTCACTCATCAGTCGTCCCCCCTCAGGTTCGTTCCCCCTCTCCGTTTTACTCGTCCCCTCCTCTCGTCTCTCTCTCTTCAGTGTCGGCTCTCCTCTCGCGCCTTCGCGCTCTCTCAACTCCCACCGAGATGTTTAGCCTTTCATCTCCCCTCCTCTCCACTTCAATCCTCCTCTCCTTATCCTCTTCCCCCGCCTTCATCCTCCCGCTCCAGTCTCTTACTCACTCACCGCCCTCCACCACAATCAATCATCTCATCCCCGCTCGCACCTCCTTCCTTCTCATCACCCCTCATCTCTATCCTTCCTCGCCGCAGCGTCGCCCTTCTTCCAATCAGGCCTCTCTCTCTCTCGCGCAACCCCATTCAACGTCCTTTTCTCAACCTCCTCTCCTCCAGCCTTCGAGTCTCCATCCTCCTCCCAACGTTCCTTCTCTTGCATTCTAGTCCCACGCCACTCATCAGTCCATCTACAATCTCATCTGTCCCCCCATCGTACTTATGTCCCCACCTCATCCCACCTGGACGGTCTCGACTCATAATCTTCCCCGTAGGCATAATATAATCGTGTCGCAAGTGCAAGCTATGGCATTCATACGCGTTTCTTTTTCATTTATTTTGAAGGTCATTTTCTCTTGCCAGAATGAACGTCATTGAGGATCTCTTAATCCGTCAATTCAGCTGGTGTCCATAATGTCTCACTACCGCTCATTCTATGTTGAGAATATTCGTAAGTGCTGCTATCTAGTGCTCGCGAGAGAGAAACCTCTCTGTCTCTCGTGTGGCCCCCGAATCGCTGCAGATATACGTCAAACTTAAAGCTCGTGTGCCCCTCGCAATTAATTAGTTCACAATAGAAACAAAAGATTTCTTCTTTCTGGGACTATTACCCCCTTTCTGTAATATAGGCCTGTCGGCACTTTGGTTTTTTCCCTTGTAGGATCTATTTATCTATGTAGAGTTTCTGAGTGGAAGGATTCCAACGTGACTATGCTCTCTGGGTAAAGTTAAGTCTCTCAAGCTGTTATCCTTCGACTGGTGCTTGTTCTCATATGCACCTCTATTCCTCGCTTGAGTTCATGATGTTTCTGTTCTTCTGGCTGCTCAGAACTGCAATCCCTTTGCTTTCCTCGCAAGCTGGCATGTTATTTAGCTTTTATCCAGATTAATTATTTCAATGTGCTTAATACATGTCTAGGTTCTCAATATGGCTTCTTTGCCGCGCTGCGGCATATGGCCTGCTGAGGTGCCAGCTTTTTTTTACGGTCTTGTGTACCGCGACGTGGTGATGTCACTGGTTCTTCACGACTCCGTCTTGCACTCCTTGTACTAACTAACTTTCCGTTATTTGCATCATGCATTCACGCACACACGTAACCCACTTGCATCGTGCACTTGCTTCCACGTTAACGGGTCTTCCGTGGCCGGTTAACCTTAAAAAAAAATCTTTGTTTTATGTCTCATGAGTGAACAGGTAAATGGTTCTATTTACTTCTGCACGGCGGAGTCTCCTTTCTGGTGCTACTGATCGTTTGCAACATCATTGCACTGTCATTCTGTCTGAGGGGGGGGGGGGTATCCTTATGCTCTCTACTTCAGTGAACTGTCAGCCTTTTCTTCCTACATTGCTGTGCTCCCTTAGTATTCTCCACTTTAATCTGCCTTTCCTTCGACTGCTGGTTCCTTTGCGGCCGAGTTCGACTGCCGTTAGGGTTTAGTCTGCTATTTTTCATGCCTCGTTCTTCTATTGCTGGTTCTTGTTGCCCTTCTCTCGTTCATGTCCTCCTCTCGTCGTAGGTCTGTGTCTGTGCTAATTGCTGACGCAATCCGCTCGAAACGCGAGGGCCTAGCATAGCGCTTAAGAATAGCATTATGAGGTGTCTCGTTTGCGTCTGGGCGAGATGGAGGAATTCGTCCGAAGTTTCAGTGATTTCACCGTCCGTCTCTGAGTTCCAGCCGCCCCTTAGTTTCTCTACTTGTAGGCCGCCCGTTGCTCCGCCGCAACAAACTTTATCATAGAAACATACCTTCCGGCGTCGTTGGGCAGTTCCTACGGTACAAGCGGCAGGCTATTTAAACGATGAATATTTTCGTAAAGTGCTCAATTGCGACTTATGCATCACACGATTCACCTCCTATAGCAGTGCAATTCGTGTGCTAGCTCAATTGATGTTCTCGATCAGCGGTAAAGAGTCTTCATTCTACCTGTAATTCTTTAGATTGGCTTAGCTGACTTAATGAACTCTCCCTCGTATAAACGCAGTGCGGATTCATTTCCAGTGACGGCACTATCTCGACTTAAGCAGACAACAGGACGTAATTAGTGAAATACCCTAATTCTTTGTACTAGTATTTTACTTTCATTCCTCTCACTCCCGCGAGCCTCTCCCGGCGCGCTTTGACAGAAGGGGGGGAGGAAGGGAGGGTTTGTGGTCATTTGACAGTTTGACCAGGCGTACACGCAGGTGGAGACTTGGCCGTCGTTGTTTGGTATTCATGCCTTTGTTGTTACGGAGTCCAAACATTAACTCACTTGCGTTAGAGATTGAAGCAAGAGATTACTTACTGTGTTGCGTAAGAATTAACTTTTATTTACAAGGAAGTTTACTGTATCGTGTGTTGTTATTATCTAAATTCATAACACAGCTGCAAAATCGTAACCTATGAGAGATAGATGGATATACTGATAGGAAAGATGATTAAATGAATTAATTAAGTAAGAGAATGGATAGTTAGAAGATTTATGGGAGGGAAATAGCAAATTATTAATAAATAAAGCAAGTAAAGGAAACCAGCCCGAAAGATGAATTCAAAATCTTACGTGTGGTTCCATAATGACACCATAAAAGAAATGAAAAAACTCAGATACGTAAAAAAGGGAGAAGGTAAGGAAGGGTGGAAGGGAAGGGGATGAGGGAAAGAGGGAAGGAGGGAGAGGGAGGGAGAGACGTAACATCCACACTCTTCCATCTCTCCCTCCAACGTGCCTCCTCAGTTCTCACTTAACTTAACCTCCCCCCCCACACCCGCCCTGACCGCCTTGCCACACCTTAACATCTAAATCCCTATACACATAGCCAACAACACACACTAAATAGTGTTGTAGCCTCATCCTATTAATCCCTCCTCTCTGTACTACACCTATACATCTACTACACCCTTAATCCCCTCCTCCCTTCCTACCTCCCAACAACACCTCCTCCTCCTTCCTCTCCTCCATCCCTCCACAGGGGCATGACGGAAACAAAGCACTAAACTCGGAGGCTGTGAGCCATTAATCTTCCTACGGACGTGTTATTCAGCCCTGAGAGAGATAAAATGGTCAGCAAAAAGTCAGGGAATCTGGGAGGAGGAAGAGAGGAGGAAGAGGAGGAAAAGAAGTCTAATAGGAAGAGAAGAGTGAGAAATAGTAGAACAAAGAAGAAGAGGAGAAAAAAAGAGGAAGAGTAGAAGGAAGAGGAGAGGAAGAGAAAAGAAAGAGCCACCACTATGCTATATTAATTTTTCTCACACCATGTGATCAAATAGTATTAACATCTGCCTGGACAACAAAGAAGATAAAAGGAGATGTGAGTAGCGATTTTTTCTTTTTCTTTCTCCTCTCGCTTCACCTTGTCCCGTGAATAATATACATTGAAGTCAGGCCATTGATAGTTGGATCAGAGTTTTCCCATCCTACCGGAGTCTTAAAAAATACTTTCAGATTCACGGCAACAGACGTTGAAAAGTCCGGTCCAGCCTCAGTATGGTCCGGTTAAATGGTGTCAACAAGTATTGGTTTAGGTCGGTTTAGGTTTGGTTTAGGAAAAATTTAGGTCACTCCACTTTCACGGGGGTCAGTGTCTGCGGGGAAACATTTTCAACGCCATTCTCTCCAAAAGCCTTTTCTTTCTTTACAAGTCTTTTTTTTTTCTTATTTTCTTTATTCAGGATTTTTTTTTCTTTCTTTTTCGAGTTTTCTTACGTATTTCTTTGTTTTATCTACAGGCCGATTAAAACTTACACCGCATTAGATAATTATATTTGTCATAATGAGACACATTTAATTAATTTCTGGTACATTTCAACATCTGTTAAATTAGGAGATACGGCAACTCCATCAGCCAACGTAAGGAAGAGTAGGAGGAAGAGGAAGAGGAGGATGGAGGAGGAACACATAGAACACATAAGAAGAACAACCAGCAACAGGCCTGCTGGCCCTTACGAGGCTGTTTGTAACTACACTATCTATCTAGAGTGAGGATACAGGATAGTAAGGGTGAAGGCTTCTCCCACCACATGGCTTGGCAGGAAAGGAAGGCCAACAAGACCAAACATCCTAGTCACTACCACTACTACTGCTATACATACCACTACTTCTGGCAAGGAGAGTAGAGGAGGAGGAGTAGTAGTACAAAGGAAGAACAGACAGCGACAGTTCCGTCCTGGACCTAACGAGGCTGCTCCCGTGTGGTTTACATTCTACTACTATCATATCTACCTTATAGACATATAAGTACACGTTTTCGTGATGGGAAAGTAGATTTTTCGATATTTGTGGCCTATAATATATATTTGTACCACAATACTATGA
The DNA here is from genome assembly GCA_029783475.1 of Metacarcinus magister. NCBI lineage: Eukaryota > Metazoa > Arthropoda > Malacostraca > Decapoda > Cancridae > Metacarcinus > Metacarcinus magister. The sequence goes on along the minus strand of JAPQNM010000029.1, from coordinate 6,803,737 downwards.
ACTT
>JAPQNM010000029.1:6799072-6803633 GCA_029783475.1 Metacarcinus magister | reverse complement strand
GTAGAGAAGACGAGGGAGGAGAGAGAGAGGAGATGAGAGAGAGACAGAGGGGAGAGTAGAAGAGGAGAGAGATGAGAGAGGATGAGACTGAAGAGAGATGCTGGGGTCTGAAAAGGATGGAAGTCAGAAGAAGCAGCGGTTGGGAGGAAGGCTTGGAAAAAGAGGAAAAAACGAGATTTGCCTGCAGTCAAGGCTCCAAGAAAGGAATATGTTTGCTCTCTCTCTCTCTCTCTCCTCTCTCTCTCTCTCCCTCTCTCCTCTCTCTCTCTATCTATCTCTCTCTATCTCTATCAACATGACCCAAAATGTACTAGGGTATTGGATTTACCAAAACACTCGCAACACTAGGAAGATGAGGAGTGAGTGAGTAGGAGCGAGGGAGGAGGGAAAAAGAGTAATGGAGGGAAAGAGTAGTTGGGAAAGAAAGAGTTTTAAAAAGAAGTTGGAAGTAAGCGAGGTCAGCAGTGGAAAAGAGTAGGAAGGAAGGAGTAAGAGAGTTTCTCATCAAGAGTAAAGAGTAGAGTACATCGAGAGTTGAAGGATAGAGGAGGAAAGAGGAAGAAGTTTGGTTTTAAGAGTTTGGAGGAGAGGAGAGGGAAGATAAAAGAGAGAGTTTGCTTGAGGAAAAGAGTTAAGAGGTAGGAGTAGAGTTTGTAAGAGGAGGACAGGAAGGAGAGGAAGCGTAAGAGTTTAAAAAAGAGTAAGAAGCGAGGAAGACGTGACTATCCAGGAAGAGTTTGTATAGCAAGTGGTAGTAGTAGAAGAAGAAGAAGAAGAAGAAGAAGAAGAAGAAGAAGAAGAATAACAAACAATAAAAATAAGAAGAACAAATAATAGAGAAAAAAAACTAGAAAAGGAAAGAAATAAGAATAGAAAAAGAAAAAGTAGAAATGGAAAAAGAAAAAAAGAAAAAAGGAGAAAAGGAGAGAGAAAAAGGAGGAGGAGGAGGAAAAAGTTGATGTGGAACAGATGGAGGAGCTGCAGAAGATGGAAGAAGAGAAGGAGAAGGAGGAGGAGGAAGAGGAGGAGATGATGAAGATGAAGCAGGAGGAGTAAGAGAAGGAGATGATGAAGATGAAGGAGAAGGTAGAGGAGGAGGAGGAGGAGGAGGAGGAGGAGGAGGAGGAGGAGGAGGAGGAGGAGATTGAAAGGTTACAGGAGTAGTGCAACGATGTAAAGATATGTTCCAAAGGAGAGTTAAAAAAATGAGAGAAGGAAAGAGAGAGAAAAAAAGAGAGAGAGAGAGAGAGAGAGAGAGAGAGAGAGAGAGAGAGAGAGAGAGAGAGAGAGAGAGAGAGAGAGAGAGAGAGAGAGAGAGAGAGAGAGAGAGAAGATCCCACTTCAGCTGTGACTTGTTTATGGAAGTTAATAAAAAGCTCTTCGTCTCCTTTAATTTTTTCTCTCTCCTTCTCTCTCTCTCTCTCTCTCTCTCTCTCTCTCTCTCTCTCTCTCTCTCTCTCTCTCTCTCTCTCTCTCTCTCTCTCTCTCTCTCTCTCTCTCATGTCTTTCCTTAGTCCTTCATTTCCTTCTAACATTCATTCTGTTTTTCCCAATGTGAGAAAGGAGAAACGAAAATACAAATGTAAAAAAGGAGAGGGAAGAATTCTGGATGAGGAGGAGGAGGAGGAGGAGGAGGAGGAGGAGGAGGAGGAGGAGGAGGAGGAGGAGGAGGAGGAGGAGGAGGAGGAGGAGGAGGAGGAGGAGGAGGAGGCGGCGATAGAGGTGGAAGAGGTGGAAGGAACGAAGGAGGTATGAAGTCTGGTTTGAGGGAGGGAGTGAGGAAAGGGGGGAGGGAGGGAAGGAGGGAGGCAGGCAAGGAGAGAAGGAGGGAGGGAAGGAGGGAGGGAAGGAGAGAAGGAAGGAGGGAAGGAGGGAGAGAAGGAGGGAAGGAGGAAGGAAAGGAAGGAACAGACCTCCCTTCACTAATTGGTGTTATCGATAATCAATGAACTAATTACAAGAAGCAATGTGGGTTCCCCTCTCTTGAAGACTGTGACGTCACTTGACCCTCAGCCTTGACGGTAATGACCCCTCACACCTGACCTTCTTCACCCCCCCCACTGACCTCTAATCAACCTCCCTCCTTCGTTCTCTCCTCCCTCGCTATTCTTCCCTGTAACCTCTCTTCGTCCTCCTCCATCTATCATTCAGCTGACCTATTCTCCTCACCTGTTCCTCCTCCTCCTCCTCCTCTACCCCTTCCTTCCCTTTACCACCCACTCAATAACCACTCTTCACCCCCTTCTCACCCCTTAAACACCCATGTAAGATTATGACTCAGCAGATCTAAAAATTCTATACGTTTGCAAGTAATCCATTATGTAAATCACTTATCTTATATTTCACCTTAACACTCCAAGGTAGAAGTAATACTGAGACCGCACCTTCACACGCACTCTATGTATCAACTTTTCACTGCACTCCTATCAAGTTTGTCTCACCACCACCACCAACAACAACAACAACAACACCACCACCACCACCACCACCACCACCACCACAAGAAGCCTTCAAAATACGCCTTAATGGTGGTAAAAATCGTTAAGAAATAGGTTATTCTTGGACGGTTACCGAATCATAAAATATTATAATAAAGGTTTGCTAACTTAAATATTTCAATTGTTAATACTAATGATATGTTAATATTTATACAATCACTACTACTACTACTACTACTACAACTACTACAACTACTACAACAACTACTACTACTACTACTACTACTACAACTACTAAGGTATTAATGACTGGGGCTGCTGCAATAGATATAAGAATACAAAAGATGACAAATTGATGCTGGACCCATTGAAAAACAAGGACGGTCCAGTCATTTATAAATTCATGGGACAGATTCTCGACCTTGTAAAGCGAAGACAAAAGCGACTCAATGAAAGCCAGATATAGAGAGAGAAAACGAAGACGATGAAAAAAAAAAAAAAATGAAACGCAACAGACTCGTATGAAAAGATTTACATAACTCATAAAAAATAATAAATCCTATGAATCTTTAACTAGAAGCGTCACTTGTGTTTAAAATCGGGATGACAGTGATGAAGATGGTGAAGGAAAAAAAAAAGTGTAAAAATAACGGAATCGGTCCCTTGAAATCCGTTGGAAATACGAATTCAAATTCACATCTTGAAACGGTTATGAAGATGCCGGGTACCACCACTGGGAGGGCGGAAGGAGAGGCGGATGGAACGGAGGGAGGGAGGGTAGAGGGAGGAAGGGAAGGGAGGGAATGGAGGGAGGGAGAGAAGGGAAAGTGGGAGGGAGGGAGGGATGGAAGGAGGCAGGATGGAAAGAGAGAAAGAGCGAGGATGGAAAACGGAATGAAGGAAGGAAAGAAAGAAGGAAAGGCAGGAGAAAACGGACTAGAATTGAGAGAGAGAGAGAGAGAGAGAGAGAGAGAGAGAGAGAGAGAGAGAGAGAGAGAGAGAGAGAGAGAGAGAGAGAGAGAGAGAGAGAGAGAGAGAGAATGAAATAAAAACTTTACGACGGGTGGGAAACAAAACAGAAATAATTACAAGATGTAGTTCATACCATCCACACAATGCGAGAACCTTCACCCAATACTCTCAACAGAAGAGGAGAAAACACTGCCCTTCCTCCTCCTCCTCCTCCACCTCTTCCTTTTCTTCTATTTCTCTTTCCTCCGCTCCTCCTCCTCCTCCGGCTCTTACTCCTCCGGTACATATATTTTCTCTTTCAGTTTCTCTTCACATCCGTTTTCTGTAAGCAAATTTCGTTCTGGTGCTCCTTGAGATAGGAAGAAGAGGAGGAGGAGGAGGAGGAGGAGGAGAGGAGGACCAAGAGGAGGAGGAGGAGGAAATATCCGATAAATATTTCTAAGTAATGAATAAATTTAAAAATAGAAGAATGTCAGCAAATCATGAAATCTGTTTGAAACTTTAAAATATTTTGAATTTGTCGCACTTTCAACATATGGAAAACAACACTGTAATCAACACTTTAACACTATTACAACAACAATCACTACTACTACAACAACAATCACTACTACTACTACAACAACAATCACTACTACTACTACAACAACAATGCATAATAATGATGGCGAACACAACAAAATATAGAACCAAAAAATTGAATAACCAGTCTTTTCGAGGCTAAACTCGAAAAAACCCAACACAAAGAAAGTGAAACGAGGCTCCGAGACAAGGTTCGAGGAGTCACGAAGCGAACCCGTACACACAGACACACACAGACACACACACACACACACACACACACACACACACACACAAAGCACTTCGCTGGGCCTAAGCACCACTTCGAGACAGTCTATGACAGAGGTGATGCTGGAGGTACTGCCGGAGTAGGCGGGAAGAAGGGCGTGGGGGGGCGAGGGCGAGGGCTCGTGAGTGAGAAGCCGCCCGTCTCGAACTTCAAATCCCCGGCGTCCGTACTCGTGGAGTTTCCCGGGTTGGGGGTGAGCTGGGGGTTACTGGGGTTGTCTCTGGTGTGGGTTCTGGGGCCACAGGTGGGGTTAGGGGACGTGGCAGCACTGGCCTCACCAAAACCCTCACATGGGGGGGCG
>JAPQNM010000029.1:6789072-6791572 GCA_029783475.1 Metacarcinus magister | reverse complement strand
CACACACGAGAAAATGCTTACGAATCGACCCAGAATATATGACGCCTTACCACACACACACACACACACACACACACACACAACACACACACAAACACACAGCCAACGGGAGGCACCTATTTTCAGAGCGATTTCCTGCTGGAGTCTTCTACCTCACCCTCTAGTCTGCCACAACCATATATGAAGCAGGTATCTAAGGAAGGCTCTGTGGCTGCTGCTGCTCGCCCCCATCAACCCAGCCAGTGATGGAGTGCAGGTTTCGTAACATTTGTGTAAAGGTTAAGTCCCAATCAATGTAGGAAATGCCACCGAAATGACACGTTTCTATAGCGCGATGAGAAAAAAATGTTGTGTTCGTTGTTCTTGTGACCGGAATATGAGCTTTGTGTAATAATGGTAATCTGAATTATCATCATTAGTTTATAAGGATATGTAATCATTGGTTATTTCGTTTGAGTATAGGAATAAGTGTAATTGACGTATACAAAATGGTATATTATTATTATTGTTGTTGTTGTTATATTAGTAGTAAAAGAAATAGTAGTATAGTAGTAGTAGTGATAGAAATAGTAATTGTTGTTGTTATTATTATTGTGTATTATATGTTGTAGTCACCAGTCAATGTTATACTGATCAACGCATCGACCATCAGAAAAGCATGTATGTTCACCTATTTATAACCTGTCTAGAACCTTCCTACACCTTTACCGATTAATTATGGTACGAGCCACTCAAAACAGCATGCAAAGGCGAAAGTAAATGACAACCTCAAATATATATATAAACATTTCCTCATACACTCACTCTCTCTCTCTCTCTCTCTCTCTCTCTCTCTCTCTCTCTCTCTCTCTCTCTCTCTCTCTCTCTCTCTCTCTCTCTCTCTCTCTCTCTCTTCTAAAAATCTATGAAAAAAGGGAGGGAAGGTTTCAAAATGGAGGAAGGTGAGGGTCGATCTAGAACACTTATTTTGGAAAACACTGGATTCACATTTTGGAGTGAAAAAAAGAGAACCAATGAAAACCGAAAACTAATTGTGGATTAAAGTTGATGAATAGAAGGTAAACACTGAGAGAGAGAGAGAGAGAGAGAGAGAGAGAGAGAGAGAGAGAGAGAGAGAGAGAGAGAGAGAGAGAGAGAGAGAGAGAGAGAAAGAGCGCCCCACCCACCCCCGTGCCGCCATCCCCTTCAAAACCCGTCTGCGCACCTCTCTCTCTCTCTCTCTCTCTCTCTCTCTCTCTCTCTCTCTCTCTCTCTCTCTCTCTCTCTCTCTCTCTCTCTCTCTCCTTACCGCTTTCGCTCTTTTTTTACATATGCATCAATAGACAAGAAATAGACTGAAATTCATTATATATATTATCATCATTATCATTATTATTATGACTACTATATTGAAAAGAAAATTTAATGGGCGATAGAATATTCTTAGCTTGTAGTCTTTACCTCACCAGCCAACTCATCAAATCATGTCACACCATATCTCATCTATATCTATTCCCTCTCTCTCTCTCTCTCTCTCTCTCTCTCTCTCTCTCTCTCTCTCTCTCTCTCTCTCTCTCTCTCTCGCTTCTGCCAAAAAACATGCATCTCAATTATTCCTGTCCCGTACACAAATTTACTGGTTGGCACACACCGGTAACCACTTGTCAAATTAACTCGCTTACCTCTCCTATTGTCTGTCTACCTGTCCTCACCTACCTGCTGATTGCTCCCTTTAAACCCACCTACCTACCCACTCACCCACAACACAAGCACACCTGTCCCCCCAATCACCTGCCATCTACCTGTCTTTTACATCGACTAATCTGCTTACCTGTTCCCGTCACCTATACTCCGCCTACCTGTTTACCTTGACCGACCCTCCCACCTTAAGCTATAACAGGTACGGTTCGAGGTGTTTCCAGGGAGGGAGGGAGGGAGAGAGGGAGGGAAGGAAGGAGAGAAAGAGGTATTGGGGAAGCTAAGAGAGAAGGGGGAGGCAGGGAGGGACCGTGCGAGGAAGCGAGAGAGGGAAGGAGGTAAGGAGGGAGGGAGGGAGGGAAAGAAAAATTGGTAGGAAAGAAGTATTGGAGACAAAACTGCGACAGGAGGGAAGAGGGATAATGGGGAGGAATCTCAGGAGAAAGGAGAGATGAAATGAATGAAGGAATAAGAAAGAAATGGGAAAAGGAAGCGAAATATACTCGGAATAGACACAAAGATGATATGAATAAGGAAGAAGGGAATAAAGACGAAGGGAAGGGCAAGGAGAGACCATAAAGAAGAGAGAAAGAAAGAAAATGAGAGAAAGAAAAAGAGAGAAAAAGAAAGAGAGAGGAGAAAAGTAACTGGAAGAAAGTAAGAGAGAAAAAAAAAGAGAGAGAGACTGGGATGAGGGAAGGAAGCCAAAAGCAGGGAGAGAAGATGAAAGGAAACGCTGGTGGGAATATTGCTGAAGATGATGTTGGCTAGTGAGGAAAGTCTCTCTCTCTCTCTCTCTCTCTCTCTCTCTCTCTCTCTCTCT
>JAPQNM010000029.1:6781572-6786572 GCA_029783475.1 Metacarcinus magister | reverse complement strand
CAACTACTACTACTACTATTACTACTACTATACTACTACTACTACTACCACTACTACTACTACTACTACTACTACTACTACTACTACTACTACTACTACTACTACTACTACTACTACTACTACTACCACCACCACTATTACTACTATTACTATTTCTATTCAATTAAAAGTAGGGGAACAGGATAGAAAATAATTTGTTTTTCAAGGAATATAAAAGAAATGTGAAAAAAAAATGTAGGAAAATAGAGATAATTCATTTCAATATTAATTATGTGACTAAATAATTTCACTTTTTCTACTATAAACATTTTTTTTTTTTTTTTAGAACTTGATATCCCTTACTCTCCTCGCTCTTGTTTTCTTTTTCTCTCTCTTTCTCTCGCCACTTTTTTCTTATAAAGTTATGTTGTTGTATTTACGAAACTTTTCCTCCACTTTCTCTCTCTCTCTCTCTCTCTCTCTCTCTCTCTCTCTCTCTCTCTCTCTCTCTCTCTCTCTCTCTCTCTCTCTCTCTCTCTCTCTCTCTCTCTCTCTCTCCCTGCGGCGTCACTTGGCCTAAAGTGGAGAGGGTGTTAGAGAGGGAGGAAGATCGAGGAGAAAAGAGAGAGTGAAAGGAGGAGGAAGAAGGGAGAAGAAAGGAGGGACAAGGAAGAAGGAGGAGGAAGGAGGGAGGAGGAGGAGGAGGAGGAGGAGGAGGAAGAAGGAGGAGGAGGAGAGGGAGGGAAGAGCAAAGGAAGGAGAAAAACAGTTAAGAGGAAGCTTAATAACGTTGCATAGAAATTAAAGAAATATAACGTGTGTGTGTGTGTGTGTGTGTGTGTGTGTGTGTGTGTGTGTGTGTGTGTGTGTGTGTGTGTGTGTGTGTGTGTGTGTGTGCGTGTGTGCGTGTGTGTGTACGTAAGTAGCAGCATCCACGAGGGAATCTCATGATGTATTTTTCTTCTTGGACGCAAATCTTTTCATATTTATTTATATTTTACGGACTATAAATTTTCCCTTCCCCCCCCCAAGACAAGGAATTCAAGGTTTTTTTTTATTTAATACAGACTTTTCCCTTCACTTAACACCTCACTTTGTCTGAATTCAAGGTTTTTTTTTTTTCTTTTTTTCCCTTCTTAAATTCTTGCCTTAATATTTCGCGCCATTTTCCTTCTCTTTCCCTGTATTATTTCCCTCTTGCACCCACTTCCTTTTTCTTTCCTTTAAATTCCTTTCTTTCTTTCTGCTTTTTCATTTTCCCCTTTTTCCTCTACCTCCTTATATTTATTACTTAAGCGTCTCTTACCTCCTGTCCTCCACTCCCCTTATCCTCTCCTCCCTCCGTTATTTACAACCTCCTATCTCCCTCCCTCTTTCTCCCCCTCCTTCTCTCCAACCCTCCCTCCCTCCTTCCTTTAACAGTTACTTGAATTATTTACTACACTCTAGGAAAAGCCAGCCACAGTAGTAGTAGTAGTAGTAGTAGTAGTAGTAGTAGTAGTAGTAGTAGTAGTAGTAGTAGTAGTAGTAGTAGTAGTAGTAGTAGTAGTAGTAGTAATAATAATAATAATAATAATAATAATAATAATAATAATAATAATAATACACAGAGAGAGAGAGAGAGAGAGAGAGAGAGAGAGAGAGAGAGAGAGAGAGAGAGAGAGAGAGAGAGAGAGAGAGAGAGAGAGAGAGAGAGAGAGCAAGAGAGAGAGCAATACAGTTAGAGGCAAAATGCATCATCTTGTAAAATGGGCAACACAGACTCTAGTTCTTTTTGAAGATGAGAGAGAGAGAGAGAGAGAGAGAGAGAGAGAGAGAGAGAGAGAGAGAGAGAGAGAGAGAGAGAGAGAGAGAGAGAGAGAGAGAGAGAGAGAGAGAGAGAGAGAGAGAGAGAGATAATAAAAGACAATAAGAGAAAAAAAAAATGAAAGAACGAAAGAAAGCGATATAAAAAAAATCTTTACAACAAGAAGAAAAATTTAATTGAAGACTTGGAGGCCATCCCCGTGACCTGGTCTTTCGTTCCTTCCCCCAACCCACCACGCTGACCTCAAGGGCCTTAGAGAGGGTGGTAATGAGGACTGATAATTCCAGCCACCAATAAGAAGAGGAGGAGGAAGAGGAGGGAGGGGAAAGAGAAAAAACAAGAACAAGGATACCAATAAAGAAGGAGGGAGGGAGGAAAAAAGGAAAATAAAAAAAAGAATGCCAAGAAGAACAAAGACCACAGTAATGATAACAATACCTCAGCTATTGATAAGAAGAGATAAGAAAAGGAGAAGAATGATATGAAGAACAAGGAAAGCAGTAATAACAACATTACCTCCGCTACCAAATAGAAAAGAAGGAAGATAGATAGATAACAAGGAAGAAAAAAAGAATGAGAACAACAACAAACAACAATAACAATAACAATAACAATAACACGAGTACATTTCAATGCCTTACTGAATGAGCTGCGCATTGTACCTCGAAATAGATCCTTACAGCCTGTTATTCAATATTAGTGTGATTGTATGGTATGCCAGGACATGAATTGTGTGTAGACGCATTAAATCGTTTATATAATATCTCTTACCCTCACGCTACCTTCTCCTCCTCACTCCTTCCTCCACCCTCCTCCTCCTACTCCTCACTTTATCCTCTTCCCCTCTCTACCTTCTTCCCCTCACACCTTCCACTAACTTTCCCTCACTCTTTCCACTCTCTTCCCCTCACTCCTTCAACTCAACAATACATTAGTCTCAGTAGTGGAGTAGTTAGCACGTCTGACTACGAATAGGATGTCCCGAGTTCGATCCCAGACAAGGGTAGTCGGCACACAACTCACCCAGCTGTTCATTCTCCCAAAAACGGATACCTAGAGAAACCTGGGAACCTTGGATGCCACAGTGGCTTTGTGTTCTTGGGCAACGATTAATTTCCACCACAGGCTCAAAGGCTGATGTGACAGGAGACGAGCGGCCGCAGTAACACACAGCTACAGCATGTGCCGCCCATTTTACCTAACCTAACCTAACCTAACCTAACCTGACCTAACCTAACCTAGCCCAACCACACCAAATGTAAACCTAATAAAAAAGAAAAAAGAAAAGATCAAATATGCACGTGATGTATGGATAAAAAAAGGCAAAGAAAAAGGAAATAAAGAAAATAGATAGTACTGTAAGACAAGCAATGGTGCAACGGAAGCAAAGAAAAAGAAGAAGAAAAACAGTGAAGCAATGGAAGGTTAAAGGTTAAACTACAGGAATAGAACAGACAGATGTAAAGGGCAGACATACTATTATACACAGACATAGAGAGAGGCAGACAGACACAGACAGACACACATACAAAACACACATACAAGCATAAAATAAATAGACATAGTATTTTTAGACATGAAATAAGACGTAAAATAAGAAAATTGAAATCAAACACGTCATTTCACGATTTATAAAGGAAAATGTATATAAGAAAAGAGAAACATTGAAAAAAGAAAGAGAGGAAAGAGAAAAGAAATAAGATGTAAGAAAGAAAAGCAAGAGTAAGGATGATTAAAAGTAAATACTGAAATGAAGTAATCAACACGTACGCACGCACACACACGCACACACACACACACACACACACACACACACACACACACACACACACACACACACACACACACACACACACACACACACACTAGAAAAGAACAGGAAAAAAAGGGAGAAAACCAAACCAAACAAAAAGAATTAGAAAAAAAAGAAAAGATCCCTAACATATATAATAAAAAAAATTAAAAAAAAAGATATGAAACTAAATTAAATAAAAATAATATTAAACAAAAAACGGTGTAGGAAAAGTTAGGAATCAAGAGGAACGAAGAAACACGTAAAAAGAGGCAAGAGGGAAGAAGAGAAGAGGAGGAGGAGGTGAATGAGGAGAGAAGAAGAGAAGGAGGTGAATGAGGAGAGAAGAAGAGAAGGAGGTGAATGAAGAGAGAAGAAGAGAAGGAGGTGAATGAGAGAGAGAAGAAGAGAAGGAGGTGAATGAGAAGAGAAGAAGAGGAGGAGGTGAATGAGGAGAGAAGAAAAGAAGGAGGTGAATGAGGAGAGAAGAAAAGAAGGAGGTGAATGAGGAGAGAAGGAGGTGAAGAGAAGAGGAGAAGGAGGTGAAGAGAAGAGGAGAAGGAGGTGAAGAGAAGAGGAGAAGGAGGTGAAGAGAAGAGGAGAAGGAGGTGAAGAGAAGAAGAGAAGGAGGTGAAGAGAAGAGGAGAAGGAGGTGAATGAGAAGAGGAGAAGGAGGTGAAGAGAAGAGGAGAAGGAGGTGAAGAGAAGAAGAGAAGGAGGTGAAGAGAAGAAGAGAAGGAGGTGAAGAGAGAGAAGAGAAGGAGGTGAAGAGAAGAGGAGAAGGAGGTGAAGAGAAGAGGAGAAGGAGGTGAAGAGAAGAAGAGAAGGAGGTGAAGAGAAGAGAAGAGGAGGTGAATGAGGACGACGGAACAAGGACACGAAGATAACAAGACAAGGAATATACGAACAGGAATGAAGAAAATATGATAAACTGCGTGTAAAGCACAGGAAAGAAAAAAAAAACGGAGAAGAAAAGAAAAAAAAACAGGATGAAAATAATAATGAAAAAAAACACACAAAAACAAAAAAATGGAGAAGAAAGCGAAGGAGAAGATAATAGAAAGAGAGAGAGAGAGAGAGAGAGAGAGAGAGAGAGAGAGAGAGAGAGAGAGAGACAAAAAACTGATAAAATGAAAATAGACCAAAACAACAACAACAACAACAACAACAACAACAACAACAACAACAACAACAACAACAACGAAGCAGATGACACACAAATTGAAAACTGAAGGACGGAAAAAAAAAAGAAAAAAATGCAAAAAGAAAAAGAAAAAGAAAAAAAAAATGACTATCAGAGTCTTAAGGGAGAGACGATGAAGGAAGGAAAGGAGGCCACAGAACGGAGAGAGAGAGAGAGAGAGAGAGAGAGAGAGAGAGAGAGAGAGAGAGAGAGAGAGAGAGAGAGAGAGAGAGAGAGAG
>JAPQNM010000029.1:6766572-6769072 GCA_029783475.1 Metacarcinus magister | reverse complement strand
TATTTATTTTTTATCATTATTATTTATTTTTATCATTATTTATTTTTATCATTAATATTTATTTTTTATCATTAATATTTATTTCTATCATTAACATTTATTTTTATCATTAATATTTATTTTTATCATTAATATTTATTTGCATCATTAATATTTATTTTTATCATTAATATTTATTTTTATCATTAATATTTATTTTTATCATAAATATTTATTTTTTATCATTAATATTGATTTTTATCATTAATATTTATTTTTATCATCAATATTTATTTTTATCATTAATATTTATTTTTATCATTAATATTTATTTTTATCATTGATATTTATTTTTATCATTATTATTTATTTTTATCATTAATATTTATTTTTATCATTATTATTTATTTTTATCATTATTATTTATTTTTTATCATTAATATTTATTTTTTATTTTTTATTATTATTATTTATTTTTATCATTAATATTTATTTTTATCATTAATATTTATTTTTATCATTAATATTTATTTTCATCATTAATATTTATTTTTATCATTAATATTTATTTTTATCATTAATATTTATTTTTATCATTAATATTTATTTTTATCATTAATATTTATTTTTATCATTATTTATTTTTATCATCATTATTTATTTTTATCACCATTATTTATTTTTATCATCATTATTTATTTTTATCATCAATATTTATTTTTATCATCAATATTTATTTTTATCATCAATATTTATTTTTATCATCAATATTTATTTTTATCATTAATATTTATTTTTATCATTAATATTTATTTTTATCATTCATATTTAATTTTATCATTAATATTTATTTTTATCATTAATATTTATTTTTATCATTAATATTTATTTTTTATCATTATTATTTATTTTTATCATTATTATTTATTTTTATCATTAATATTTATTTTTATCATTAATATTTATTTTTATCATTAATATTTATTTTTATCATTAATATTTATTTTTATCATTAATATTTATTTTTATCATTAAGATTTATTTCTATCATTAATATTTATTTCTATCATTAATATTTATTTTTATCATTAATATTTATTTTTATCATTAATATTTATTTTTATCATTAATATTGATTTTTATCATTAATATTGATTTTTTATCATTAATATTAATTTTTATCATTAATATTTATTTCTATCATTAATATTTATTTCTATCATTAATATTGATTTTTATCATTATTATTTATTTTTATCATTATTTATTTTTATCATTAATATTTATTTTTATCATTAATATTTATTTTTATCATTAATATTTATTTTTATCACTAATATTTATTTTTATCATTAATATTTATTTTTATCATTAATATTTATTTTTATCATTAATATTTATTTTTATCATTAATATTTATTTTTATCATTAATATTTATTTTATCATTAATATTTATTTTTATCATTAATATTTATTTTTAATCATTATTATTTATTTTTATCATCATTATTTATTTTCATATCATTATTTATTTTATCATCAATATTTATTTTTATCATTATTTATTTTTATCATCAATATTTATTTTTATCATCAATATTTATTTTTATCATAATATTTATTTTTATCATTAATATTTATTTTTATCATTAATATTTATTTTTATCATTAATATTTATTTTTATCATTAAATTTATTTTTATCATTAATATTTATTTTTATCATTAATATTTATTTTTATCATTAATATTTATTTTTATCATTAATATTATTTTTATCATTAATATTTATTTTTATCATTAATATTTATTTTTATCATTAATATTTATTTTTATCATTAAATTTATTTTTATCATTGATATTTATTTTTATCATTGATATTTATTTTTATCATTGATATTTATTTTTATCATTAATATTTATTTTTATCATTAATATTTATTTTTATCATTAATATTTATTTTTATCATTAATATTTATTTTTATCATTAATATTTATTTTTATCATTAATATTTATTTTTATCATTATATTTATTTTTATCATTAATATTTATTTTTATCATTGATATTTATTTTTATCATTGATATTTATTTTTATCATTGATATTTATTTTTATCATTAATATTTATTTTTATCATTAATATTTATTTTTATCATTAATATTTATTTTTATCATTATTATTTATTTTTATCATTAATATTTATTTTTTATCATTAATATTTATTTTTATCATTAATATTTATTTTTTATCATTAATATTTATTTTTATCATTAATATTTATTTTTTATCATTAATATTTATTTTTATCATTAATATTTTATATTTTATCATTAATATTTATTTTTATCATTAATATTTATTTTTATCATTAATATTTATTTTTATCATTAATATTTATTTTTATCATAATATTTATTTTTATCATTAATATTTATTTTTTATCATTAATATTTATTTTTATCATTAATATTTATTTTTATCATTGATATTTATTTTTATCATTAATATTTATTTTT
>JAPQNM010000029.1:6762898-6766472 GCA_029783475.1 Metacarcinus magister | reverse complement strand
AGAGAGAGAGAGAGAGAAGAGAGAGAGATGAGAAGATAGAGAGAAGGAGAGAGGAGAAATAGAGAGAGAGAAGAGCAGAGGAGACCGTGGAAGTATGGAAGGCAATGTGACGGGTCGGAAACACGCACACACGCACACAACGCACACACACACACGACAGCCCACTACATGCGGGGCCCACGTCCACAACACACACACTACACACGGACACGCCACACACACACCACACCAAAACGAGTAGACGAGTGCGGATGCCCACACAGCAGGGAAAGTGCACACACACACACACATAGGATCGACATACAGCTAACTATGATAGATTACATCAGTTATGCAGACAAGAAACCAGACACACGACATAATGGGATATATACAGCACGAACCAACATGGGTTTCAGACAGCATGTCTCGATAGAGAGAGAGAGATAGAGAGATAGAGGAGAGAGAGAGAGAGAGAGAGAGAGAGAGAGAGAGAGAGAGGAAGAGAGAAGAGAGTGGTATTGTGCCAAATTCTGAGTTGCGTTCATTTATTTGGCCCATATTGTGTTGGCGTTATATAGGAATGTCTTCTCTCTCTCTCTTCTCTCTCTCCTCTCTCTTCTCTCTCTCTTTTTTCTCACTCCGTTCTCGCTCTGCTCTCAACTCTCTCGCTCATCTCTCTCGCTCTCTGCTCTCTCTCATCTCTCTCTTTATCTCTACCTGGTGTCGATGTAGCGGCACGGAACCCTCTATTACTTAACGGTGAGGACAGCACGAGTTCGGAGATACAAGAGTTTACCTCGCTCTCTCTCTCGTCACTCTCTCTCTAGAAGCTCGTCTCTCACTCTCTTGTCTCTCATATCATCTCTCTCTCTCTCGTCTCTCTCGTCCCTCTGCTCTCCGCAAAAAATCACCCTGCTCCTCTTCTCCAATGTTCGTCTCGCTCATCTCTCCTCCCTGTCTTTATGAACTATACTTTTCTCTCATCGTCACCATCATTCCGTCCCATGCCCCCTTCTTCTTGTCAATTTCTTCCGCCCTTACCGTCCCTCCCTTCTTCCCGTCGCCTATCGCACTCTCCTCCTCCTCCTCCTTTCTCCCTCCTCTCCTCCTCACCTCCTCCCTCCTTCCGTTCGCCTCTTCTCTACCCTCTTCGTGAACGCTCATTGCATTTCCTTCTCACCTTTCCAGTCTACTCATCTTGTCTCTCGATTCCTCCCTCTCTTCTTCTATGTATGCTTAGTGCTTGCCTACTTGCCTGCCCTCTCTCTCTCTCTCTCTCTCTCTCTCTCTCTCTCTCTCTCTCTCTCTCTCTCGTCTCTCTCTCGTCTCCTCTCTCTCTCTGCGTGTGTGTCTAGCCGTCTGGTCGTCTGGCTATCTAACTGGCTAGCTGTCTGGCTTTTGAGTCTGTGCCCCTGCTTGTGTGTGTGTGTGTGTGTGTGTGTGTCGTTGTGTGTAGGGGGGGGTCTCTCTCTCTCCTCTCTCCTCTCTCCGCTCATCTCTCTCTCTCTCGTCTTCTCTCCTCTCTCTCTTCTCTCTCTCTCTCTCTCTCTCTCTCTCTCTCTCTCTCTCTCTCGCCTTCCACTTTCCTTTTATCTACTCTCTAAATTTCAGTTTCTGCCTCCTTCCCTCCTCTCTTTCCCTCCTTTCCTCCTTCTCTCCTTCCCTCCACAGTTCAATGTTGTCCTCTTTCTCTCCCCAATCTTCTCTCCCTCACTTACCTTTCCTCCCTCATTTAACTTCTCTCCCTTTATAACCTTCCTCTCTCTCTCCCTTAAATGCTGAGTACTTTCTCTTTACCTCCTCTTTCCCTCCCTCCTCCCTCCCTCCTCCCTCCCCCTCTTCTACTTTTCCTCCCTTCAGGGCATTGGTTACCTCCTCTTGCTCCCTCCTTTCCTCAGCCTCTTCCTCTCCTTCCTCTCCTTCCTTCAAGACATTGCCTATCCTCCTCCTCCTCCTCTTTCTCCTCCTCCCCCTTCTCCTCCTCCTTCACTGAATACCTTATCTCTTCCCTCCCTTCTTTCATGCCTCCCTTCCTCCTCCTCCTCCTCCTCCTCCTCCTCTTCCTCCCCAAAAACAGTGTCTTCTCCAGGCTCTCCTTCCCTCCTTCCCTCCTTCCTTCCTTCCCTCCTTCCTTCCTTCTGCGGGTTAATACTGCTTTCGCTCCTCTTTCCCTCCCTCTCTGCCCTTCCCTCCTTTCCTCCTCATCTCTCTCTTTCTCTCCTCTCCTCGTTCCCGTCCTTTCGTGAATAGTGCTTGCCCTTCTCCCTCCCACCTTCCTTACGTTCATACTTACTTTTTCTTTCTCTTTCTCTTTCTCTCTCGTTTCGTCTCTTCCTCTCTCCTCTCTTCTTCTTCTTCTATCGCCATCCCTCCTTACCTCCCTCACTTCCTTCCTCCACGATTCAATACCTCCTCCTCCTCCTCCTCCTCCTCCTTTACCTTCCTCCTTCGATAGTCTTCCTCCTCCTCCTCCTTCTCCTCCTGTACCTCCCTCCTTTGCTAGTCTTTCTCCTTCTCCTATGCCTTCGTTCTTTGCTAGTTTGCCGCCCTCCTCCTCCCCTCCTCCTCCTCCTCCTCCTCCTCCTCCTCTCCTCCTCCCTCCTCCTCTGCTCCCCCACGATGGAGATGAACCATATGTTTTTAGGTTATTGCGCACCAACCGTTCAGTCTTGTCGTGTGTGTGTGTGTGTGGACACACACACACACACACACAAAAGAAAGACTGACGGTTGGTGCGCAATAACCTAAAAACATATGGTTCATCTCCATCGTGGGGGAGCAGAGGAGGAGGAGGAGGAGGAGGAGGAGGAGGAGGAGGAGGAGGAGGAGGAGGAGGAGGAGGAGGAGGCGGCAAACTAGCAAAGAACGAAGGCATAGGAGAAGGAGAAAGACTAGCAAAGGAGGGAGGTACAGGAGGAAGAGGAGGAGGAGGAGGAGGAGAAGGAGGAGGAGGAGGAAGACTATCGAAGGAGGAAGGTAAAGGAGGAGGAGGAGGAGGTATTGAATCGTGGAGGAAGGAAGTGAGGGAGGTAAGGAGGGATGGCGATAGAAGAAGAAGAAGAGAGGAGAGAGGAAGAGACGAAACGAGAGAGAAAGAGAAAGAGAAAGAAAAAGTAAGTATGAACGTAAGGAAGGTGGGAGGGAGAAGGGCAAGCACTAATTCACGAAAGGAGGGAACGAGGAGAGGAGAGAAAGAGAGAGATGAGGAGGAAAGGAGGGAAGGGCAGAGAGGGAGGGAAAGAGGAGCGAAAGCAGTATTAACCCGCAGAAGGAAGGAAGGAGGGAAGGAAGGAGGGAAGGAGAGCCTGGAGAAGACACTGTTTTTGGGGAGGAAGAGGAGGAGGAGGAGGAGGAGGAGGAAGGGAGGCATGAAAGAAGGGAGGGAAGAGATAAGGTATTCAGTGAAGGAGGAGGAGAAGGGGGAGGAGGAGAAAGAGGAGGAGGAGAGGAAGAGGAGGAGGAGGATAGGCAATGTCTTGAAGGAAGGAGAGGAAGGAGAGGAAGAGGCTGAGGAAAGGAGGGAGCAAGAGAGGTAACCAATGCCCTGAAGGGAGGAAAAGTAGAAGAGGGGGAGGGAGGAGGGAGGGAGGAG
>JAPQNM010000029.1:6742898-6755398 GCA_029783475.1 Metacarcinus magister | reverse complement strand
GGAGGAGGAGGAGGAGGAGGAGGAGGAGGAGGAGGAGGAGGAGGAGGAGGAGGAGGAGGAGGAGGTAAAAGAGGACGAGAGGGCGGGGATGTGAACGACCAGGACGAAGAAGAAAAAAAAATGCGACAATACATGAACACACACACACACACACACACACACACACACACACACACACACACACACACACACACACACACACACACACACAGCTTATCCACCCTGACATCCACAACACACATGGATACACTTGACAAAATCCCTTAAGAGAGATCAACATCCCAAGCATTGACAAAACATTTCAACAGCCATCATCACCTTTCAGTTTCCCTTCACTTACTGCCAACAACTTTTCCTTCTCCCCCTCTCTCCCTCTCTCTCTCTCTCTCTCTCTCTCTCTCTCTCTCTCTCTCTCTCTCTCTCTCTCTCTCCTTCCCCTTTTTACTAAACGAGCGCCTCAATCTGTGCAGTTAATGAGGCTACTTAAATTCACTCTCATACAGACATTTCATATTCCCAATGACACCCAGATTGGCTCACTGACGGTCTAATCTATATATTTGGTTATGTAGATTCCTTCACTTCCTAACGAGCCGTAGGATGGATTTACGGAGATTCCTTCCAGTAAGCGATACCCTCACTTAAGGGCAATTCAGTGGCCTTACTTAACGATCCCTTAGACATATTTAAAGCCTTCACTTAACGATATCCACACTTATGGTTATATTCAGTGGGTTTATTTAACGATAATTGGCCTTATTTAACGATCACTTAAGCAGATATTTATGTGTTTTTACTTAACGATACCTATACTTAAAGGAAATTCAATGATGTTCCTTTACTCACTTAAATTTATGGATACACTACGATACCTTCACTTAACTTAATGTATCTACCTACTTAACGATACACTTACATCCTCCTCACTTTACGATATCCTAGTACTATATTTCTTTAAGTATTTTCTTCCGTCAACGATAACACATTACGATACCAAGTCTTCACAACACACTACAATAACCTCACCCACGCCTTAGAACCTTCCCTCTACGCTACCACATTCTTACATCGATACACTGCCATTCCTCACATTACGTTACATATTATACACAATACACTCACTTAATTAACGACCTGCATAAGCCCTTGTCGTTAGAAGGCAAATCCGATAATCTTATGGACACGAGCAAAATGAGAGAGAGAGAGAGAGAGAGAGAGAGAGAGAGAGAGAGAGAGAGAGAGAGAGAGAGAGAGAGAGAGAGAGAGAGAGAGAGAGAGAAAAAAAAATTAAATCAAATACTCTTTTTAACACCTTTATAATACCCAGATCAATGCGTTATGAATACCACCACTATGTAAATATGAAATAAAATACGTAATTACTAGTTCAATCAGAGCCACGTAGCAATTAGCATCTGTGTTAAAGAAGGATGAAATATAATTGTTCCACACACACACACACACACACACACACACACACACACACACAGGAGCAGGAGAATTAACCCAATCACACCGTTTGAAGGAGAAATAGAAACAAAAAATACAATAACATGAAAATAATCTGAAAAAAGAAAGATCATGAAGCACAATTCGAAGCTTCACACACACATACAAACACACACACATACAAACACACACACATACAAACACACACACATATATCTACTTACCATATATCAGCTTCCATTCGTCGTTCCGGAAGATCCAGGAGGAGCAGCGGCTCTTCCTGTTTCCCTCGGTGGATCCATAGCGGCGCTGGGAGCTTCTGAAGGAGCCTCGTACCCGTCTAATGCTCATGCTGCCGGGCGGAGGCTACTTGACCTGATGCTTCGACTCCACGACTGAGATGAGACGCGGGTAAGCATGCGGGTCTCCTCGATCGGGCAGTACTTCCTTCCTTCGTGGCTTCCTGTATCACTTTTTGTCACTACTCCTTGATCAATGGGGTTTTCTAGCGTTTTTTTCTGTTATGAGATTTGGTTTTTTTTCAGTTTTTTTTTATGCCACGTTGATCTGGTTTGGGTTGGGTTGTGGTAAGTTTTTTTTTCTTTACTTTTCTTCGTTTTTTTATATATATTTTTTTTTTATTCTTACCACTTGAAATTCCTGTCCACTTTCTGTATTCAAGACGGAGGTAAAGTTTTTTTTAGTTTCAATTTATTTTTTCATTCTTATTCTTTTCTCTCTACTACTCGAAACGGTCACACGTGGTTACTTATTTTCCAGGAAACTTTAATAATGTACGAAATTTAGGTTCAGAATATTTCAACTGATATTATTTTTTCTAGTTGACCTATACTGTCCTTCGCTTGTCTGTCTGTCTGTCTGTTTGTTAGGTATACAGGTAAGAGCCCACGTACTAGGAGGTCAAATTTAGGGTGACCTTGATCTATGACCTTTTCAAAACACCTCACCTGGCCGGCTGCGTTCACCTGTTCATTCAAACGTTCACACGGTATAGTTGTTTTTTTTGGACAATTTTTTTGATTCTATATTACTAATTTTGATGTTGCTGTTGGTTAAGGTAGCTGGCCTTAATTACCTGGCCCACTGAAGACAGGTAACTCAATTAAATCACAGGTGTTATTGAAAGAGTTACGATATTAAAGTGTTATAGAAAGAAAAAAAAAAGAGAGTTGACAGTGATTGGTGTTACGCGTCACATAGTATTCACGCACACACGCACACACATACACACACAGAGAGAGAGTGAGACAGCCGAGCACTAATATGAACGCGACGCACTAATGCACAGTGAGTCAGCCAGGCGTTAAGGCTTCACGAATTATCTCAGCGTCTCAATGTCCAAAATCCAGGGAAGGAAAAAACGAAGACACACACATGAACATACACAAACGCAACGCACACGCGCACGCACACACGGCAAGTCAGATGAATTAGAGTTTGGAGTCAGTTACAGAATCACACACGCACGCACGCACGCACGCACAGAAAAAAATTAGTGTTATTGCATATCTTGAGAATGTCTTAAATCACGGAATTTTAGGATTATAATTTTGTTCAATGGAGATTTAGTTTTATATTTTTGATTTGATTTTTTTTGATTTCTTCCTTTTCGTAGTGGTCGTAGTACTTGTTTTTTTTGTTTATTTATTTATTTAAGTAATGATAAGGCGGTGGGTGTCGGCGAGATAATTATAAGTGTGGACTGTAATCACTTATCAGTAAATAGTAATGGCACTTTTGGGAACACTTAACATACCAGCGAGAAACCTGGCACGCGGAACCATTACCTGAGAGAGAGAGAGAGAGAGAGAGAGAGAGAGAGAGAGAGAGAGAGAGAGAGAGAGAGAGAGAGAGAGAGAGAGAGAGAGAGAGAGATAGGAATGGAAAGGAGATGTAAACCGTAAATTTTAATACATCAAAATTTTTTTAGTCATTACAAATAAATTATTGTATTTCTTCATATAACTATTTCTTTCCATTATGTTTTTCTTTTCCAGTAATAATGATTTCCGTGCCAGCCAACAGCGTGGGTGGATGCGTGGGTGTGTGTGTGTGTGTGTGTGTGTGTGTGTGTGTGTGTGTGTGTGTGTGTGTGTAAGAGGGGAGTGGGTGGAGTGATAAGCTGAGACAAAGGAGTAAAATAAAGCACACCAACATGCGAGAGAGAGAGAGAGAGAGAGAGAGAGAGAGAGAGAGAGAGAGAGAGAGGAGAGAGAGAGAGAGTCCACGTGCCTGCTCGTCGACAGTCACTGGCTTCAGGTTGCCATGGTTACCTCTCCAGCCTACCTGCATGTGTGTGTGTGTGTGTGTGTGTGTGTGTGTGTGTGTGTGTGTGTGTGTGTGTGTGTGTGTGTGTGTGTGTGTGTGTGTGTTCTTTCCGGTCAATATACCATGTACGTACTATGAATGAAAATTTATGAATGAATGAATGAATAAATTAAAGCAAGTGCAAATGTGCATATGCGCATACATATATGTATGTACATATGTACATACGTATATATGTATGTATGTATGTATGTAAATATATATATATATAAGCATGCATGTCAATGTCTCTCGGTCTAGGGTCTCTCTCTCTCTCTCTCTCTCTCTCTCTCTCTCTCTCTCTCTCTCTCTCTCTCTCTCTCTCTCTCTCTCTCTCTCTCTCTCTCTCTCTCTCTCTCCCCTAGATGACCGAACATTACTTAAGACACAACATCGGAAAACAGTATTGAGGTGTCTTGGCCCGCCTCGTTTTGGGTATTTGGAGGTAATTCACAGTCTATCGGAGGAATCTATCTACCAGTTGGAGGGAACTTTATGAGGCCTTGGAGAGACAGATGGAGGCATGAAGTAAACACAGAGAGAGAGAGAGAGAGAGAGAGAGAGAGAGAGAGAGAGAGAGAGAGAGAGAGAGAGAGAGAGAGAGAGAGAGAGAGAGAGAGAGAGAGAGAGAGAGAGAATGTGTGTGTGTGTGTGTGTGTGCGTGTCTGAATGTGTATGTGTGTGTGTCTGAATGTGTGAGTGTGTGTGTGTGTGTGTGTGTGTGTGGGTGGGTGTGGGTGGGTGTGGGTGTGTGTGTGGGTGTGTGTCTGAGTGTGTGTGTGGGTGTGTGTCTGAGTGTGTGTGTGGGTGTGTGTCTGAGTGTGTGTGTCTGAGTGTGTGTGTGTGTGTGTGTGTGTGTGTGTGTGTGTGTGTGTGTGTGTGTGTGTGTGTGTGTGTGTGTGTGTGTGTGTGTGTGTGTGTGTGTGTGAACCTTAGATAGATGGAGAGAAAACTGGGCTTTTGTAGGGAAGGATGAGAGAGAACCTGAGGAGGAAGAGGAGGAGGAGGAGGAGGAGGAGGAGGAGGTAATATAAGTGTTCGATCGCTTTAGGAGAGAGCCGACTGGAAGGCATCTGATTGGAGGTCATAAGCTGGAGGAAAATGATTGGAAGCACATGATTGGTCAGCAGGAAAATGATTGGAAGCACATGATTGGTCAGCAGGAAAATGATTGGTAACACATGATTGGTCAGCAGGAAAATGATTGGAAGCACACGATTGGTCAGCAGGAAAATGATTGGTAACACAAGATTGGTCAGTAGGAAAATGATTGGTAACAAGTGATTGGATGGAGGAAAAACTTATTATTCGAAGCACGTGGTTGGCTGAACGAAAGTGATTGGAGACACGTGGTTGGTTGGCACAAGTTGGAAAACAAATCACTTCGGGTCACTAATTAATCACTTAAGTTCACAGATTAGGAGGGAGGCACCAAGAGAGGATTACCCTACAAATTACAGATTGGAATTGTAGGTCACCATACGAGTCACTGATTGGTTGTACACGGATTGGAGGTCACGAATTGGGTCACTGATTGGAGGTTGATATCGCACAATGAAGGTCAAGAATTTAGTGTCACTTGTCTACGTCACTTAGTAAATCATCGTTTAGTTTGTTGTTTTTTTTAGGTTGTATCACTTTGGAGACTGAGGAAGAGGAAGAGGAAGAGGAAGAGGAAGAGGAAGAGGGTGTAGGAAAGGTCAGGTCATCTCCACAGACCAATAAACGGCACTGAATTCACTGTTTTTTATCACCGTTAGCACCACTGAGAGAGAGAGAGAGAGAGAGAGAGAGAGAGAGAGAGAGAGAGAGAGAGAGAGAGAGAGAGAGAGAGAGAGAGAGAGAGAGAGAGAGAGAGAGAGAGAGAGAGAGAGTGAGTCTAGAAAACAGACAAACTTTAAGATCACAGGAAGATGAGAGGAAGACGAGAGGAGGAGGGGGAGGAGGAGGAGGAAGAGATAGATAGATAATTTAACGTCAGCAAAAAATATAAGAGTAAGTAAGAGAGAGAAGGAGGGAGAGAGGGAAGGAGGTGAAGAAGAAAAAGAAGAAGGAGGAGAAGAAGGAGGAAGAGTAGAAGACGAAGAGAAAGAGGAAGAGAAAAGAGTTAGTAGAAATAGATGAAAACGCGTGAGACGGTGAAAAGATAGAGTGAGAGAGCGTCAGACAACGAGGTAGAGAGAGGTAAAGAGAGCGAGAGGTAAAGAGAGTGAGAGGGACAGAGAGGTCTTACCCCACTGAAGTCTGGCTACCAACTGTTACACGCGCTCCTCCTCTTCCTCCAACCTCTCCCTCCCTCTTCCCCCGTCCCACCTGCCTTTACTCTTCCTCTTCCTCTTCCCTTCCACAACCCTTATCTCAGTCTTACATTAAGTTTCGTCCTCTGCATTGTCTTCTATCACCCATTAGATTCCCTTAAACCCATCTATTACTCTTTACTATCAGTGTACTGCATTACCTTACCTTACCTTAGTTTAACCTTTGAATAAAACCTTTAACAATGCTTCCGGTCTTTCAGCTTGTCTTTCAATTATCTATTCCATTTTGTTTATTACATATTCTCCTATTACATTACTTTCATCCGTGTTTGTTTGCTATGCCTTATTCGTTTTATTCATTTCTTTTATACTATTATTAACAAACCTTGATTTTCATATTAATAACCTTCATCTTTATCACCATTAGAACGCATTACGACTAATTATTAAACACTAATCACCTCTCTTTACCTGACTTCATTAATTCCTTACATCACCCTTACCCTTAGTTTAACCCTTTACTATTTTTCTATCTAACACTCGTCTTACCCCTTAACCCTTGCCTCCTAGCGTTAAGTAGGCAGAAGTTAAGCTTTATTGAGCCCTTATCTTGACTCTTGTTGGATTATTAGCTAGTTGAAGGTTAGATAGAATGCATTTATTTCAATCTGCAATAAGAGGGAAGGTTGGGAAGACGTGAGGAGAGAAATTATGAAGACAGAAACAGGGAAGGGATGAGAGATGAGAGAGAAAGAAGATATGGGTGTTTGATTTTTTCTCTCTTTTTTTCTTCTTTTTTTTTTTCTCTCTCTCTCTCTCTCTCTCTCTCTCTCTCTCTCTCTCTCTCTCTTCTTCTCTACTTTCCCACCTCCTATTGATTAATCTTATGAACATTGCCTTACTATCTCTCTCTCTCTCTCTCTCTCTCTCTCTCTCTCTCTCTCTCTCTCTCTCTCTCTCTCTCTCTCTCTCTCTCTCTCACAGGATATTTTTGGCTGCCAGCCGACCCCCGTCATCATTTTTTTATTTTGCTACCAATTGGCACCTGATGACGTAATCCTCTCTCTCTCTCTCTCTCTCTCTCTCTCTCTCTCTCTCTCTCTCTCTCTCTCTCTCTCTCTCTCTCTCTCTCTCTCTCTCTCAAACATGATAAACACGTCAATAACTAAAGCTGACTCGACAAAGAATATAAAAGCCTATCGTTTTAACCTATTATGTGGTCCACGTGGAAGGAGGAGGAGGAGGAGGAGGAGGAGGAGGAGGAGGAAGGAGGAGGAGGAGGAAGGAGGTGGAGGAGGAGGAGGAAGACTAGGGGCAAGGGGTGGAATATAGAGGAAGGAAAGAGAAAGAGGATACGTGAAGGGTAGGAAGAAAAAAACAGAGAGAGAGAGAGAGAGAGAGAGAGAGAGAGAGAGAGAGAGAGAGAGAGAGAGAGAGAGAGAGAGAGAGAGAGAGAGAGAGAGAGAGAGAGAGAGAGAGAGAGAGTGAGAGAGTGTGTGTGTAAAGGAGGAGAATGAAGGAAGGTTTATTACCACCTAACCATCCAATAATTAAAAAAACTAAATCAGGCTAAGAAAATCAATACGCCATTATAATAATAATTCCGACCAACGGAAAACAAGTGAATGAAGGACAAAAGAAAACGGGAAAAAAGAAAGAAGCGAGGAGACACTCAAGAAAAGAGAACGAATTAGTAAAAAGAAAAAAGAAAAAGGAAAAGAGAGACAGGGAAGGAACGGAAGGAATAAGAAAATTAAATAAAAGGTGAAATAAATTGAGTGAGAAGGAATATAAGTAATTGTAAGAAGGGAAAAAAGAGGAAAGGAAAATAAGACGTAGGAAAAGAGAAAGAAAGAGTAATGGAAGAGGGGAATAAAAGCGAAAAGGAGGAGATGATGTAAGAGAGAAGTAAAAGAGAGAAAAAAAGAGTAATTTAAGAGAGAAAAAGAGGTGGAAAAGAGGAGGAAAAAAAGTAGAGAGAGAAGTAGAAAGAGAAAGATGGAACAAGTGAAGGGAAAAAAAGACGAAGGGAATAAAAGAGAGATAAGAAGAATAAAGAAATAAAAGAGGGAAAAAAATTAATAATCCTAAGAAAAAAGAAAAGAAAAGGGAAAAGAAATTATACATTTTATTGAATCACGTCTGGAGCGAAACCTTATTCTCTCTCTCTCTCTCTCTCTCTCTCTCTCTCTCTCTCTCTCTCTCTCTCTCTCTCTCTCTCTCTCTCTCTCTCTCTCTCTCTCCGTGACCTCAAATTCAGCCTCACAAGCTCCCATGACCTCGATTCCTAAGCAATTTGACCTCACGATTAAACCTTCCAGTAATATCCATCATTAGCACACACACACACACACACACACACACACACACACACACACACACACACACACACACACACACACACACACACACACACACACACAGAAAGAGGGAGAGCGATATGTAAATTCTAGCAAGGATGAAGGTGGTGGTGGTGGTGGTAGTGTATGATAATGACGATAATAATAATGATAATAATAATAATAATAATAATAATAATAATAATAAAAGAAACGATGGCTGAATAAAAGTTAAAGAAGAACACAGGGAAGAAAAAAAAAGAAAGAACAATGGAAGGAAGGCAAGAATGCAAAAAGAAAGAAAACAAAGAAAGAAAAAAAAAAATGTACGACACTCTTAACAAACTTGAATTTACATTACCATAATCCTAACCATTATCATTATCATCATCATTATTATTATTATCATTACTATCATTATTATTATTATTATTATTATCATTACTATCATCATTATCCTCACTATCACTATCATTACCACTATCACCATCATTATTATTATCATAACTATTACAGGTGAATCGTACGCCCGCCAGGTAAGGTATTGTTTACGCCATGTTCCCTGGTGGGCCAATCAGCTTCCAGTGTCGTTCTGATGATAGAGTCCTCCTCGGGTTTCTCGTTATTTTCATTCCTCTCACTCCACCCTTTTGCTTGGGGGTCTCTCTCTCTCTCTCTCTCTCTCTCTCTCTCTCTCTCTCTCTCTCTCTCTCTCTCTCTCTCTCTCTCTCTCTCTCTCTCTCTCTCTCTCTCTCTCACACTACACAGAACTTAGAATCTAAACTAGTTGGTCTGTCCTTAATCTAGAGTAATGCTATGTAATATAAACACAATGAAAATTTAACTACTAGTCAGATGCAACATAGTGAAACAGGTCATATAGCTTGTATCGGAAACCTTGCTGGAGGAGATGGTAGTCAAATTAGAGTTTAAAAGAGTTTATTGTGATACACTACACCACGGAAGGCGGGAGATTGTTCCACTCTCTAACGACGCCACTGGTAAAGGAGAAATTAGTGCAGTTAAGTCGTGTTTATCTACATCTTACTTTCACTCCGTTACTCCTCTTTAATTGAAGAGTTTATTTGCGTCAACAGTCGTAAGCCGTTTAAGTATTCTCAAACATTATGTAAGGTTTCCTCAGAGGCGACGTTTCTGAAGGGAACATGTTTAGTAGTGCCAGCCTCTCCTCATAAGATTTATTACGCAAAAACGGGATTATCATCGTAGTCTTTCGCTGGAGAATTTTTATTTTTGTTACATTCCTTGCAAGATGAGGAGACCAAAATTTCACTGCAAACTCCAAGTGGGGATCTGACTCAACTCATGTACAGAGATCAAACCTTGTTTATTCTTGAAGGAATTTTTTTTTAATTATAAAACCTAGCCGTTTGTTAGCTTTACCAGCGGCGTCTTTACAGTGTTCTCAGAATTGTAGGTTCGGCGCAATCCTAACATCAAGATCTCTGCCACATTGTACGCTATCAAGTTTCATTCCACTTATTCCGTATTCATATTGTTGGTATATTGTTTCCACATGAAGAATAAGGCATTTGTTGACGTTAGAGAGAGAGAGAGAGAGAGAGAGAGAGAGAGAGAGAGAGAGAGAGAGAGAGAGAGAGAGAGAGAGAGAGAGAGAGAGAGAGAGAGAGAGTCTTAGAGGAAGTAAGGAAAACACATACCCCTTATGTTTTGATCACAAGCTTCCGTTTGGAATATCTGAGGGATTATGTTTTCCATCCAAACGTCCCAAGGGAGAGAGAGAGAGAGAGAGAGAGAGAGAGAGAGAGAGAGAGAGAGAGAGAGAGAGAGAGAGAGAGAGAGAGAGAGAGAGAGAGAGAGAGAGAGAGAGAGAGAGAGAGAGAGAGAGAGAGAGAGAGAGAGAGAGAGAGAGGCACAAACAGATACCTAAAAAATTAAATAGATTCCAACAGTAAAGCATACAAAAAAAGACTCACAAAGAAAAAGGAGAGAAAAAAATAAGTCAAACAAAAGAATTGAAATCAAACAGAGTAAGAGAATCAGTGGTTACGGAGCCTAACCTAGCATAGCATAACATAGCATAGCATAGCATAGCATAGCATAGTATAGCATAGCATAGCATAGCATAGCACTCCTTCCGATGACAATACTTAACCTTACCTATGATACCAACGTCAAAAGTTTGCATCTCACTCACTTACTGTTACTCGTTCACCGTAAGACAAGAGCGTTAATGAGGTGCCATTGTGCTAGTGTGTTACCTGGACAGCACAGGAAGGGACCAGCACACAGAGCCTAGCATGATGATAATAATATTCTTTTCATATACACACACATACTTACACACACACATACACACAGCTGTTCCTTCCCTAAACATACAGGATGATACTAGCTAAAAATAAATAAATAAATAAATAAAAACATTAATAGAACTACCGAAGAGAATGCAAGAATCCCGTTACAATAGATAAATAGATAGATAAATAAATACTTAAATGAATAAATAAATAAACTAAAGAATGAGATGCATAGCTAATAAGAATATATAAGAAGAACAAAACAGAAAATAAAGGATTCTAGATGATAGATAAGATATAGAAATAGAGGGAAGCAATAAGGATAATAGATGATAAAAAAGAAGATTAAAATTAATTAAAAGGAAAATATATAATAGATGAGATACAAAGAGAAAATAGATGAAGAAATAAGAAAAAAAATATATGATAGATGAGTTAGATACAAAATGAAAAGAAATACGGATTACAAACGAAAACGATAACGGAAAAGACATTTAAACGAAGGAAGGAATAAGGATAAAATATAATAAATGAGATAAAGAGATAGATAATAAAGAGAAGAATAACAGGGAGTCTTTCTTTTGTTTTGTTTTCTTTCTGTTTTTCCTCCCTCCCTCTCGCGGCATTGTAAGTGTCTGAAATCACGCGACAAAAATAAAAGTGCACACAACTGTGGCCTGAAATATTAGCCATTAGTCACGTGTGTATGTGTGTGTGTGTCTCTGCGTGTGTGTGTGTGTGTGTGTGTGTGTGTGTGTGTGTGTGTGTGTGTGTCTCTTTCTCACTATAACACACACACACACACACACACACACACACACACACACGTCCTAATTTTCCTAGAAGTATTTGTGTTTCGGAAATGCCCCAGGGTAGTGACCGTCCTAAAGATCTTTATCTCACGCTCTACTCTCTCCCTCTCTCTCTCTCTCTCTCTCTCTCTCTCTCTCTCTCTCTCTCTCTCTCTCTCTCTCTCTCTCTCGACAAATAAAATTAATGACACTAATGGATCTTGACTATTCCCTCGCCTTGCCTTCAAAACACATGAAAAATTATGAAAGAAAAGAAAAAGAAAAAGAATCACCATTTGAATAACACAATAATAATAATAATAATAATAATAATAATAATAATAATAATAACAATAATAATAGGATAATGCACTTCCCTTTCCCGTACACGTCAAATAATTGCAGGTAATTTCAGGTGTGTAGGTTAAGTTACCCGTTGCCTCGACTTTCAAAACAGTACCTTCGCCCCTTGATACCACATAACGGTGAACAAACCCACAACAACTGACCGTAAAAGATAAACATAACACCAACTAACACTACCGTTAACCTTCGCTGTGAGTTCCAATTGAACAACCAACAGAATAAACCAGATCAGATTCGAACCAAGAGTCACGAATTTATAGTTATCAAACGGCCGCACACTCCACCAAGACAGCATCAAGTGGTGACTAACAGACGAAGGGCAAGTGGTAATACAGACAGACAGAGGTTGGTGGTGATGATGGCGGTGGTGGTAGTGGTGGTGAGGGTGGTCACTGGCCAACTGACAGAGCAATGGTCATCTTAGCGAAGGCTGGGGAGGGGATAATGTGGGAGGGACTTGTTAGATGACGGAGGGAGGGAGGGAGGGAAGGAGGGATGGAAGGATGGAAGTAAGGAGGGAAGGAGGAAAGCTGCACAGACGTGAGAAGGAAGATTGACATGTAGAAAGTTGTAGACAGTATGACGGCAGATAAGATTCACCATTGTAACCTTCTTTGTTATCATCATTATTACTATTACTACTATTATCACTACTATTATTACTACTATTAGTCCTGCGGTGGAGGC
>JAPQNM010000029.1:6665398-6737898 GCA_029783475.1 Metacarcinus magister | reverse complement strand
GGTAAGGGAGGTGTGTGATATAAATATTGTATTCGTATAATTATATTCAGCGCGTAATACTGTGATGCAAATGTTGTTATTTTTTTTATAAGCTTTGCAACACAGGTCGATCAGTGGGTAATTAGTAGGTAATTAACAGGTACCTCAACTTTTTTATCGCCACACTTTTCCCGCCATTCAAGTGAGTATTTATATTTACATTTGAAATAATAATAACCATAAAGTTTTGAAAGTGAATGTAAACACGAAACTGTATAATCTAAACTAACGCCGTGGCGAAAATAATATGAAACTACGCATACACACGATAGAAAATTAATCATAAAAGAGAAAGAGAAAACGTAAAAATGTGAGAGTAAAGTTAAGTTATAGAAAGAATAGAAATAGGAGAGAAAAACTATAGAGGTATAAGAAACAAGAGCGCCACGGCCGACAGCATCAGACTGCTCACTTTAACACACCAGCAGCAGCAGCAGCAGTAGCAATACGTGAGGACTGCAAGGGAGAGAATCGATTCCCGTACCGTGTTCATTCAAACCCTCCGCCTCGCTTTGTTTCACGGCCCAACACAGCCTCACACACACAGACACAGACCCGCGGCTCAGACTCTCGACTTTACACACGCGTCTTGTCTGTCAGCAACAGCAACGCGAAAAAAAAAGGAGTAGAAATTAAAAATAAAAGAAAAATTCATGCCCTACTGTCAGTCTTGCGTGCCAACTGTGGTGCCAATACAAGCGTGGTCCATACAGCCTCCGTAGTATTTGTTTTTTCTAGGTTAAGACACTTAGTATAACCATTAGCTGTGTGTTGACTGGCATCTATCTCTAAACGCTCACACAATGCTAGTTATGATAGGTGGGTTGAAATAGAACTAGCCAGTCTTTTAGTCAGGAAGGAAGGCAGGGAATATATGCCAGAAACTCTACTGTAGGTACTCGTGTTTCGTAAATAGCTGACCCCCTTTTTGTGCCATTACGTCATAGAAGAAACCGACCACGAGTTGCCAACACGTCCACGTATCATTCCTAACACTAAGTAAACGGTTACATAAGCATGGTACGTTGAGCCTCCAAGGCGTTGAATAAGACTAACTCAAACATCACCTCACTAGCTGATGTAGGTAGTGATCGTTACCTACTACTGAACCTTATGGCGAATAATCTGACTCTCACCTCCCTATTCCCTTCCACTATGTTTAAATTCTCCCTCGAATTTAAGTGATCTGATCTGGCAACAATCTCCTTACAAAGCCTGAGACGACTGGCAAATATTCAGCAGATCAGAGGACTTGCGATTGAGTGAAAATGCTTAACAGATTCAATTGAGCGTGACGGATTGTTCAACTTGTAACCCTCTGTGTAGGATTCTCATCACGTCAGTTTGTGTAATGTGTTATGTGTAGCTCCTTGATATTCTACATTCAATAATGGTTATACCCCGAGGTCTTACTAAATGTAGCATACGTATTTTCATTATTCACGTCAAAGCCTTGTACAACCTCACAAGGACGCATGTCAATGATGTGGTAATGAGATGTGGTTAACTTACACTGTCCTTCTCTTTTTACCCCTCAAGACTAACATTCTCCCTCTCGCCAAGTAAACACGTGATTCTAAATTTATCTTCACACATATTTAACAGTAGTGTGTGAGGTGTAGCGTGTTTTATTTAACTTCGATCATTTATGTTGTCCCGTCCACAAGGCAACACTTTCAGTACCACCTCCCGGCACCTCAGTCCAAGTGTTACATCATGTGTGCCGCGTCACCACAGACAGTGTATGTAATACGTGGAAATGGTCTTATGATGTACTGTGTCCACTTAACATGAGATGCCGCACCCCACAAAGGCTGTCCCAGCAGCCATGTCCTACTTATCACCACTACTGTAATGACCAACACTCCTCATCTTCACCCTCTCCTTCCTTGCTATCCCACACTGGTATACATTCACTACACTTAGCCAGCTACACTTAGCATGGTTCACTATATCACCATTATATATATATATATATATATATATATATATATATATATATATATATTTATTTATTTATATATATATATATATATAAATTTTAAAAATTTTTAAAATTTACTTATTATAAATGAAAAAACAACCAACAATGGCTATAATTAACCACCACGACCCTGGAAACAAGACAGGCATACAAAACTATTTTACTTACATAATACTAGTTTCTCTTACCTGTTGCTTCAACCTCATATACAATCATGTTCCTGGTCACTTCCTCTCTTCTTCCCTCTGTAAGGAGATAAGAATGGGGCCGTGTGGTGGAGGGACACGTGTGGGACAGGTCAATACAAATACGAGGTCAGCCTGGGTCAACGTACTATAAAACCACTACAACACTACAAGTCGCCACGCGGTAAGTCGGCGGTCACTTCAGAATACAGAGACCGCAAGGATTAATATTTCATGGCTGAAAACAACATTTCTCCGAGGAATGCTGAAGCAAGCATAATATATTAAGTGTGTATACGTATACATATATGAATACAATGTTGATGTAAAATTGACCAAATCGTGAAAAACATAAATAGATTAGTGTAATACATATTTAGATAGCCCCAATACATATAAATTGGGAAAATAATGTGAATAAGTGAAAGGCGAGTCAAGGCATGTGAGTATAATGTAGTTACTTGATATGACAGGTAAAAAAAATTACATTATTCATTTGTTACCGTTATTTCTACTTTTCTATTAGATTATTTAATTTACCTTTTTCTCTAGAGAGCCATTCAACATACCTGAGGGGAGGGTTACTTCAATATAAACACACACAAAACAATAAAAAAAAAGATACTGATGTAATGAAAAATGTTTGCATGACTATATCCCAGAGTGTCAGTCATTGTGTATTATTATATGTTCTCTAATCCACACTCTGTTAAAGTTGTTTGAAGGTTATACCGCTGCCTACAATGAGACTTGGATGTTGTTTTTTTTACTGTTTTTTTTTTTATATATAGTCCAGCATTAGTATGTAGACTCTGACAGCAGTACGTGTACATGCATGAGTTACACCATTAATGGGATTTTAGTATATTAATAATTGAAGTTTGTCACCAGCTGAGGGGGTCTTAGAATTCACTACAATGCCTTGACGCTAGAGAAAGTTTTAAAATTATACTAAAAAAAATATCCGAATCTTGTATCTCTTAAAAAATACATCGTAATCTAGTTTCCTGTACAATAAACTAAGATCAAAATAAACTTACATCTTCCTACTTTAGATTATGTTAGAGTATTTTTAGCCTAGTATGATTTATATATATATATATATATATATATATATATATATATATATATATATATATATATATATATATATATATTTCATGTAAAATTATATATAAAACAAAAATGCAGTTATTCCACATTACATACCCTTCTCCCCTCCCCAAAATATTGTATAGTATTTATTAAAATAGCAAACATTTTACATAACTACATAAATACTACATTACATCAGCCATTATATACTAAAACTACATGACTAAATTACAACAGGACACATTACAATTCTACTTTTGGTTAGATACATACATACATTTACACTTAACATGTTAGTAGACTACAGTACAGTACTTACTTTTCTCAATCAACGATACACAGAAGAGGAAAGATTGTAAAGATATGCAATGATTGAGTTGTGTGTACATTTGTTTATCATTATCATCATCTGTATCATTATATCACCACCTCCATAAGCTATAAAACATTATTACCATATTGCATTACCCGTTATATATTGTAATTTAATTTTAGAATCCAGTTCCATCTATTTTAGATTTTGATTATATTTGTATTAGTTTGACCTTTTAACTGTATTTCTATAGGCTGCCATGTGACCTTGTGGCACCAGGTAAGTTATAAATTAGTCAACCCAAGTCCTCATCATTCTCACTGGCGCCTTGTCCTACATCACTCAATCCACACCTTGGGATGACCTTCACAAAATTACCCCTAACATACTCTACCCATACATAATTCCTTCATCCATGCCACATCACACAGCTTCTCTCTATCAAAGTCTTTTTTATATATTGATTTCTTACACTTCTTTCACGCTAATAAAGGTTCATTCTCCCTCACCTATGCCATATATTGCATTTTCAAACATTTGCCTGACTGGTGTGTCTTCCATGCATATGTATAGTGTTGCTCCACCTTCAGTAGTTCAGATGTTTAACCTTGTCTTTATAAGGATAGGGAGGGTGCCCTTCTCTTTTCCTGTAGTGGCTAAGTGAGAGCAGTGCATGTTTGTGTATGCATGGATGAGTGTGTCTCGAGTATCCACCTTCAGGGGAATGCCAGCCAGGTACATGGATGGATGGATGGATGGAATAATGTTAACATGCAGGGTGTGGCATAAACTAAAGTTATGCATAGATACAGTATCCTTGAGGCATTTCTAGCACAGTCATCCTTTACAGGCAGGTCACAGAAAGGGAACATGGTGGCAGTGTTTTTTTAATTTTTTTAATTTGAATAATGCATAGGGCACCAGTTTTGGTGCATAACATACATATCACTCACACTAACACACACACACACACAGGAGGGTAGGATTTCCAGCCTTCCACTCTTGCTGGGATTACAAGGTCACTAAACCTCGGTTTACTCCCATACCTATTTTACTGCTAGGTGAGCAGGGGTTACAGCCTTTAAGAACACAAACCCATTTTGTCTTCACCCGACCGGAGATTCGAACCCAGAACATCTCGGTTGTGAGCCAAGCGTGCTAACTATTACACCACCGGGCTGCTGTTAATGCTGATGTTGATGATAATGATAATAATACATGGTTAACCCGGCACTTCACTTACAAGAATTAGATCAACTAACTAGTCAGAAGATGAAGCTTAACTTGTGTAGAGTTGGGTTGGTGTTTAAGTATATTCATATGTATTCAATGCTTAACCTATGTATTACAGTAATGATGAATTATAAATACTAGCTGTGCTTACTTCAAACTCTGTGCATTATAGTACATACCAAATGAACTTAACTAAAGTAGGATCAACAAAGTTCCTTCCATAGTTACAACTGCATTTTATTCTCTTCAGATTCCTCTACAAGCTTACCCTTATTA
Organism: Metacarcinus magister; assembly: GCA_029783475.1. Lineage (NCBI taxonomy): Eukaryota > Metazoa > Arthropoda > Malacostraca > Decapoda > Cancridae > Metacarcinus > Metacarcinus magister. Next base: position 6,732,773 of record JAPQNM010000029.1, on the reverse strand, counting down.
AGGATAGAAATATATAGCAGGCTGAACGCTTGACTAGAGGAAATGGGCACAAGACTTGAACACATGACCATCTTAACAACACTTTTGGCACTAGGCTTGTGCGCGCCAAGCTGGCAGCAAAATGACAGTGATGAAAGGAAGGAGTGTGCTATAGTTCTATGGACAAAGATAATGAAACTCTGCATTATATACTTCAACCATAAACTTAATAAAAAATCATTTCAACAATTTTGAGGAGCTATTAACATTCCTCAACTAACAAATCACAGGGCTCTGTAAGGAAGAATGGGTAGGTGGGTAGGAGGACCTAATTCTCTCTCTCTTTCTCTCTCTAGTGGTCAAGGATCCTAAGGTTTCCAGACACAATCTTGTTCTCTAGAATGGCACCGGGAGGGATGTCTATCCTATCACCGTGGTTGGCAATGATGATAACCGTCCCCTGAAAGAGTGCAGAGAAAGTATAATTATTTACATGTCAATAAACTCATCTATCAAATGCCTATCTTGTCTCTATATAGAATCTTTCCTTGATACATTATAAGTCAAATGGCAATGTGAATATACTATACACAATAGGAAAACAGAGTAATTCAAAACTATCAAATGAGAAAAAGAAACAATACTAAGACAGAGAAAGCAAGCAAGAACACAAAATTAAAGCTACATAATATATGAAATGGATAGAAAATTATTATGGATATATAGTAAGTGAGAAAAATTAACCCAATACTTTTATTCTACCTTAGACAACACTCACCTTGAGGCTGACTCCCTTTCCAAATGTGACGTCTCCAGACACAGTGATATGGTCCAGCTCCAGCATGTCCGGGATGGAGGCAAAGCGACGCAAGAATTCCTGGAGATGAGAAGAGAGACATATGAAAGGTATTCAACATTCCATGATCAACGTCTTTGTTCATTAAAAGGAGAAAGAGAAAAATGAAGACAATGTACAATAAGCCTTTGATCCAAGTGTTTCTTAAGCAAAACAAGAGGAGAAAAGTTTCTTGGCATCTCTCTCCAGCCACACAATTCACACACTCACTGGGTTTTTCTTTCATGTTTTCTGTTCTTACCAGCAGCCTCTCAGTTTATTTACATATACTTTTAAAATATCCAGCAAATTTTTTGTTCCCATATCTAAACTACCTTTTTAACTATCTCCTCTGATCTCTTTCAACTGTTACAGCCTCTTAAATACTACATATTCAAACACTACTTAATTCAATTCCATTCCACTTCTTTTCACAACACACACACAGACACACACAGCAACACAGATTACTCCCCACATTCCTTCAATCATACAAAGTGATTCACAACACCCAAAACAAACACAGATCCTCACACTGCCCTACCCACACACCTTGACACGACCGAAGTGATTGGGGCCAAGTTTGACGAGTGGTGTGGTTTCAAACATACGAAGCGGAGACATAACGAGAGAACCCTGCTGCAGGCGGTACAGGTTACTCATCACCAGCAGGAGGTCATCAGTTTTCTTCACCGGCAAGAACCTTGAGCGTGGCACATTGATACCTTGCATAGGATAGGGAAGGGATACAGGATGGTTAGGTTAGGTGGATGAGAAGGATGGAGTGTTGAGGAATGGGGAAAGAGGATAGAATGATAGAATGTGGAGAATAGGGATAAATAGAGGATAGTGAAATAGGGAAGGGTTGAAAAAAAGCATGGGAGGAAAGAGAGGAGAAAATGGTATTAAAACAGTGAATAGCATTTATATAAACACGTCTGCAAATCAGTGTTAAAATTAAATAAGAAAAACAATACAGTATAAGAATATGAAAATAAAAAATGTACCACCAGACAAGAGGAATTGACTTCAGAAAATAAATAAATAAATAAAAAAGAAACAGGACAAAAAAATGCCATTCCCTCCCCATAATATATCAGATTAACCATATAAAAAAGGAGAAAAATTACACAAGCCACAGCAATAGGAATTAAAAGGAACACTAAAAGGGAAATACATATAAAAACCTAGAGCCAGATAGTCCTCGTAAGGTCCTCAACTCACCCACAGCGCCGTTGAAGGACTTGATGGCAGCACCGACGGCCTGTTCCAGCTGGATGATGTTGAGTCCATTGTCAAGGTGTTTGTGGTTGATGATCACCTCCATCTCCATCGTGCCTTCCTCCAACACCTGGTTCATCACTGACACACACACGTACGCACATGTTAATTAGACTTTACTTCAACCCTCTCCTGTTTTATTTGCATTTATATCACTTTTTACTAGCCTCTCCTTTTATATCAATTTTTATTTCTTTTTCCTACCCTCTCCTTTTTATTACTTTTTATTACCCTCTCCTTTTATATCCATTTTTATGACTTTTTTTCTTTATCTCCGTGAATGGTTGATTTTTCTGACTCTGACTCTCTTTTTATTTTTACTTTATTACGTACTTTTTTCACTTTAAAAATTATTAGACTTCTTTTTTCATTCAGGATTACAACAACTTACTATCTTTTTATTCCTTCACTGCTAGTCTCCCTTCCACTACCCCGGCCCCAACACACTCACTATTCAAGTTGATCCACAAGTTATTAGTGTTGAAGATCTTGAATGTCTTAACGGACTTGAAATCATCCACATGTTCCTTGGGCACCTGAGCGATCTCAAGCAACCTCAACTTGTCCTCGTACTGAATCAGCGTTCCTCCCTGTTTGGTAGTAATGAGATGGTTACTGACTCACCTTGAATGATGGTTTAACAGACTGAATTAATGATAGGAATTTATATATACATAGTGATTGACTGACTGCTTGACTTATGGCTTTAAAGACTGACTGGAAATTACACTGGTAAATGGCAAACTAATTGACTCGTTTAATGCCAAAGTTTATTTCTGTCGTTTCAAATTCTCCACAACCGGAAGAAGAAAAAATTACATGTACATACACATTTCTGTTTTTTGTGTTTGTGAGAATGTCAACCCAACCTTTGCTCACCTTAACGTCAGCTCGAGTCTTGTCCGTCACCTCCATCAGGAACTCACACTTGCCATTATTATCTCCCTGCAGCAGGAAGCTCAGGATGCTAAGGTCAACCGTGGCGCCAAGATTGTCAATGTTGCTGATGAACACGTATTCCTTCCCCTGAAAATATATCAATATGAAGTAAGGGTTTTCACCACTCTCTCAAGATTCCTCTCACTCTGCAAACAACACAATGTCATCCAAAAACATTACCTCTCCTTCCACCAACAATTCCATCATTTATTACTGTATTTGAATCACTCTACATTACAACTACTGAGGAAGGTATTATATTAGGTCGGTAATCTTTGTCAGCATTCATAAGGAAAAGAATAATGGCAGAGGGTAGATAACATGCTGAAAAATCCCTTACCTGCTTGATGAATTCCTTTAGAAGACCCGAGTTCTTGAAAGACTGGTAGAAGTCACCGTGACCCGGGGGATACCACCTGGAAAATGGGCCAAGGTGAATCAGGTGTGTTTATCTGCATTACTGAACTGAATACAGACTTGAAGAAATTATGTAAGAGCTAACGTAAGGATATGAAGGTAAGTATGTACAATTTAGCTGAAGTCAGACAATGAACACAATTAATATGACAATAAAGAAAATAGATCAGCCCTGAAAGATAACCACAAAAGACAATTAATGAATACAGATCTAAAAACATAAGAAGTCACCTCAAACATAAACACACACAGAATAAGACAAACAAATTTACGCAAGACATTCTGCTGGCACAATACAAATGGAGTCGCAACACCGATACTCAAAAATTCTTCACTGAATCAAAACAATGGAAACACTTCAGCCATTTCAACAATACAATTACAACCACTTGTCTCCAGCTCAAGAATTCATAACAATAATCCTAGCAACGAATCAATAGGAAAAATATGCATTACAAGTCACTGGTATTCGCAAACATAAGCAAAGGTATATAAGGCCATGAGGTGGGAAGTTATGGTGTTATAAAGATAGTGTCAAAGAGCCACTTACGCCTCCAAGTCAATGTCGGTCCCTGCGGTCTTGGCGATGGGCATGAGGGATTCCTTGTTGATGCGAGGATACCGAGACTGGTTGAAGGTGTACGTCTTAACCTGGCGGAGGAGGAGAGACAGTGATGAGAGGTGGATGTGGAAGAAGAGGAGGAGAATCATATGTAAACAGAGAGATGAGAAATAAGTGATGAGTAAAAGATATAAGGGTAAAAGAAAAAAGATGAAGATGGATAGTTGAGTTAGAAGATATTTAACATACACCCTTATGTATGCTTTCTAATAAACTATGTTATCTTTACAAAATATTACACATACAACAATATAAGAATCTTTCATCATTACCATCACCATCTCACCATCATAAGCATCACAAACATCCCTCCCAACTAACACCAATCGCTCTCTGCTTACTCCAACACTCCATAATACATAACTTAATTAATTCAACACCATAAAGGAGATACAAAGGAGATCAGATCCTTCTCTACTCACCTGGAAACCTTGGTATTTGCGAACCACTTTTTGTGTGTCTTCATCGGTGTTGAAGGAATTCATCAACACCAGAGGAACGGTGCAGCCATAAGTCTTGTTCAGGTGCTGACGTGGGGAGAAACATTAATTAAGACATACAATTAAGAAACGATGGGAAAAAGAAAGCATGTTGTAATGACTCCAAAAGTAATTCTATCTAAGCACTAATAATTCCTCATGAGTGTTTTATATAGTAAGTTTTGTGTATCAGTATTTCCTTATAGTTTCAATCATCGTTCAAACTCAATTTCCATCTCTCACACAATTCTTACCATCTCTCTCTCTCTCTCTCTCTCTCTCTCTCTCTCTCTCTCTCTCTCTCTCTCTCTCTCTCTCTCTCTCTCTCTCTCTCTCTCTCTCTCTCTCTCCCCTACCATAGTGTTATTCCTCCCTTTCCTTTTCTCCTCTCATCCTTCCTAATCTTTACTTACAGTTATCCCTTTCATCTCTCCTCCCAATCCTTCATTCCTTTTTATCCTCATTTTACTCTCTTAGTTTCAAACCTCATCCCTGCTATTCCCTTTCATCTCTCATCCCAGTCTTTCACTTTTTCCTTTTCCTTTTCTTCACAGTTTTACCTCAATCTGCTGGACAGTCAGGTCAAGGAAGGTCAGTTCAGATCGCACAGGAATAATGGACTTGGGACCTTGGCATCCCATGGAGGTTCCCAGGCCACCATTGAGCTTAACTACCACCAGCTTGTTTAGGAGGGCCTTGATGGTGCTGCCCTCTGGTGGCGTGAGCTCAGAGTACCCCCTCACCTGTTTTGGAGGAACACAGGATTAATACAACACACTTCCAGACATAAGTTTTATACATTTTCATTGTTCTTTGTTCTACTTTATGAATGATCTCTTTGACATGTACTGTACTTACAAGCACCTCATTCAAATACTGTATGAGGAATCTTTCTTTTCCTATAGGCTGAGTGCACATCGGGAGCGAAGCTATGCGCGCGACGTAGCTAGCATAGCGGGCGTAACTTCACAACTATAGTCCGACAGATCTTAGCAGACCTTTTTGGTGGGGCAGAATCCAGTATTCCCATGGGTCTAACGCTGCCATATCTCCTTCGCTCTGATTGGCTGGTGAGTGACCTGAGCGCGCGACACGTGTGTGTGTGTGTGTGTGTTATGCTTTCTCATTCCCTATGTTGTTTTCTTATTTCTATTTGCTGCGATCTCAGGAGTACTATTCTTATCTGTTTGTTTTTCTCTTTTTTCCTCTCTCTCTCTCTCTCTCTCTCTCTCTCTCTCTCTCTCTCTCTCTCTCTCTCTCTCTCTCTCTCTCTCTCTCTCTCTCTCTTTATAATTTGTCACACATTGGTCATACATCGACCTTTACATTTGTATATACTGAAATGTTGACTTTGTTTCCTCGCCACCCAAGAGGTAAAAGTCACAGTGTGTTTTTTTTTAAAGAGCCGGTGGGCCTAATCCTCTATTCTGGCAGCATGACAGCCATTATGATGAATCCTCTTCATCAGATAGAGTGAGAGTGATCATGAAGGAGTCGATGAAATGATCAATTACCACGTCTCTTCTTGCATCGTCTGTTTGTATTTTTTCGGCGTGTTGTATGGCATCTTTCCAGTTTTCTGGGGTAATTGTGGCTATTGCTTCATGAATGAGTGGCTTTAAGGCTGCATTCTTGAATGTATTTCTTTTTGATATGTAGCCTTTAAGTTGAGCCCATAACAGTTCAATCGCGTTGTACTGACAGTGATAAGGTGGCAGTCGTACAACCTTGTGTCCGTGCTGTAAGGCCATCCTGTCGATGACGTAACTTGTATCGGCAGCAGTGGTGTGTTCAGCCGCAAGTTTCATAAGTTGAACTTTCAATAGACCATCGGGTACTGCCACACCCTTCCTCTCCAGCCATTCTCTTATGGTTGCTTTGTTATTTGATGTTACCGGTGGTTTATCGATTTTCCTGGAGTGATAGGTTGCGTTATCCATTACGATGACTGAAGATGGAGGAATATTCGGCAACAGTTGTGTCTTGAACCACTTCTCAAAGGTTTCTGTGTTCATCTGATCGTGATAATTGCCGACATTCTTAGCTTGGAAGGTAAGGGTGGCTTCAGGAACAAAGCCATTCTTGGTGCCGGCGTGCAGAATTATCCAGCGGGAACCTTTCCCACTGGGTACCCGAACTCCCGTGGCCTTCTTAGAAGTGGTGTCTATCCAGCATTTGGGTACGGTGTAGTTCTGGTTTATCCAAGTTTCATCGAGGTAGACGATGGTCTGGTCAGAGCTTGTATGTTTCCTCATTTTACGCAGGAACTCAAATCTCAAAGTAGTGACGTCGTTACGTTCCATCAGATATCGCCATCCATCAACGTTTGCATATATAAATCCTAATTTCTTCAAAACATTTCTTAATGTTTCAGAGCTGCCAGCGTAGGAAAGTTTATTCTTGATTTCTTCGTGAATCTTAAAAAGTGTGGGGATCTGTTGTCTCTCATAAAACTCTAGCATTGTTTTTTGCAGCACTTCTTCATTGAATTCGTCGAAAAAGTCAGTCACAGGCTTTGTGCGCTGCCTTTTTTTCGGAGACGTAAATCCTGGAGAGTGGTTTTCTTCAATGTCTTTAGCTGCTTTGCGTATCCTTCCAATAGTGGATTTGCTGAGTTTTGTTGCTGCAGCTGCCCGGTCGATGGCTTTTGAAACATCGTCAAAAACTCCTCCATACTGCTTCTCTGCTATAAAATACTCACGTTAAAGACAAGCTCTTTGGCCTGACTATGCAGGTGAAAAGTTGGTTTCGTTTCCATGGCGTGTGTCTGGTGTCGGTGCCGGAAGTCAAATGCATGACAGATGGATGACCCAGGCCTGAACTGAGGCTGGCCACACCCTGTCTGATCAGATTAGATCAGATGTATGTAGGTGGCTTTGCCTGTGTGTAATGGAGCCACCTAAACTGGTTCATCATACGCACCAGCCAAAAGTGTGCCGGGCTTTTTGTAACTTGTGTTTGTGTGTGTGTGTTCACTGCAGCACTGTTTTTAGTTAAAAGATTTTGTTCTTTAAGTCTCTTTGTTCTTAGTTGCCACATCTTATACACAATTTCCTTGTTTTCTTCCAAGTTTCTAGCAGTAAAGAGTATTTCACCAATAATTTCTTGCTTATTTTCTGTGTATGGCTGTTGTAGTTTCTTGTTTTCTATTCTTAACTGTTGATAAGCAGCACAGTGTAGTAGGAAGTGTTCCAGGTCTTCTTCTTCATCCATGTTACAGACTCTGCACTTGGTGTCTTGGTGTTGGTGTCTTTTCCTGTCATAGAGTGGTAGACAGTTTGTTCCAGCCCTGTACCAGATGATGGAGGATGGTCTACTGTCGTAACAGTGTTCTTCTTTAATTTCTTCTTTATATCCTTTATATGTTTCCAGTGTGGATTTTGTCTCTACTTCTTCTTAATTCTTTTTTTCAATTGTTCCTTACTTTCTATGATTATTTGTTGTGGGTGTATGCTCACTTCATTCATGTATTTGAGTGTTGTTTTCATCCAGCTAGTGTTTTTATATCTTATCTGTTCTTCCATTACTCTTTTCAGCAGTTGGTTCTCTCCATTAAGTGTTCTTCTCAGGTACTGCACTCTTCCATTTATAATTCTTTCTTTCATTCTTGAGGAGCCAATTTCTCCCCTAAGAGTACAATTTGGGGCATACTTTGAGGCACCAAGAATTTTTCTATACACCCCATTTTCTATTGTTTGGAGTTTACTTATTTCTGTTTCTGTTAGGTTGATAATATTGGTCCCATATAGTACTGTTGGAAGGGCTACGTTTTTCCAGTACGTTTTTCCAATCAGTAGTTTATTGCAGCTTTTTTCTATAAAGGAATAGGTTAGATTGGCAAGTTTCTGTGCTTTATGCATCATTTCTGTTTTGTGAGTCTTGAAATAATTTCTCTTATTGTTTATTTTTATTCCTAGATATTTTATTGTATCAGTTACTTTTATATTTCCTATTTCAGCTGGTGTTTCCTTCATGTTCATTATTATAGTGCTGCTTTTGGGTTTGTTTATTTCCAGGCCATATGCCAGACTGGTTTCTGTGACTATCCTGATGTTTTCTTGTGCATCCTCAATTGTCTGTGCAAGCAGCAGGCCGTCATCATGCCTGTGTCAATAAGAGTGTTGCCGTTTGAATGGATTTTATAATAATCATTTTTATCGAGGAAATACCTCATTTTATTGCTACATTCCTTCATATTGTATTTATAACAGTTTTTGCAGCATTTACTTTACTAAGAACTTGTGTGAAAGTTGACAAGTGATAACGTTTTCAAAGCAACACAGTGGTTTTGTAGTATGAACACACCTATTGAAAACACAGGCGATTGAAAGCCACGTAGCTTTGCCTCGCGTGCATAGTGTAGCTTCGCTCCCGGTGTGCATCTGGCATTAATAAGTCTTTCATTCCTAAATTTGTGTCACATCCTTTAACTTGCCTCATTCCAGTCTACATGTAATAAATAATATAACAATAGAGTAATAGTAAAAACAAATTAATCCAAAGAAAAGGTGGAGAGTTCAAGGAGAGGAAGACTAAGGACTCACAGCCGCATCAGGAAGCCTCTGGATCCTGTCCCACTCGACGGAGGGTCCGGACTCATTGATGTAGCGGCTGAAGAGCTTCTCAAAACCATCACAGTCAAGCTGGACGGACTCTCTCAGGGGCTGGGGACACGTGGCACTGAGTTTCTGCAGTTCATGGGTGAGTTGGACCTGTGCATCCTTCTTGGTGAGCTCCTTGAACTCCATTGAGGGGGAGCGATTGTGCCCAAACACCTGCAATGACACCAGGCAACACATGAATATACATAAATACATAAACCTTTGACATACTGGAGAATATTATCATTATTATTATTATTAGTAGTAGTAGTAGTAGTAGTAGTAGTAATAGTAGTTGAGTAGAAATAGTAGTAGTAGTAGTAGTAGTAGTAGTAGTAGTAGTAGTAGTAGTAGTAGTAGTAATAGTAGAGTAGTAGTAGTGGTAGTAGTAGTAGTAGTAGTAGTAGTAGTAGTAGTAGTAGTAGTAGATAGTAGTAGTAGTAGTAGTAGTAGTAGTAGTAGTAATAGTAGAGTAGTAGTAGTAGTAGTAGTAGTAAGTAGTAGTAGTAGTAGTAGTAGTAGTAGTAGTAGTAATAGTAGTAATAGTAGTAGTAGAGTAGTAGTAGTAGTAGTAGTAGTAGTAGTAGTAGTAGTAGTAGTAGTAGTAGTAGTAGTAGCATTAAAGTAGTAACTGAGGTAGTAGCAGCAGCTGAAGTTATTGTTACTGCTTTTGCATTAAGCAGAACAATGGCTATTTCATTCACGATAAAAACAAAGAAAATTGTAGTGTTCCATCTAGGTATATCACACACACACACACACACACACACACACACACACATACATATATCACACACACACACACACACACACACACACATACAGACACACTCCATGGTCCAGTTCCAACGACTATCATCAGCCAATGGGTGGGTTCGAACACTGCTGAAGCCGCTAATGATATTTCACTGCGAGAGGGACCGTATGCAGTGCGGTTATTGTCCCCATTGATGTACTGGTACTATATTTTAACACCTACTAACCTTTATCACATGCAGCTCATCATAAATGGTTATCAGTCAGTATCAGTTATGAGCAGTGGGTGAAGGTTTCATATTTCAAGGTGTTAATAGTTAAATGTTTTAATGCTACTAGTTATGACAGTAAATCCGTAATTGTGAAGATATCTTAACATAAAACTTGTGTAATACATGAGACACGTGTGTGAGCGAAGACTTGAGTAGGTCGCAAGTGTTACTTAACAAAATTTTTCTTTTAAATCGGATCATAAATGTGACTGACACGCAAACCCATCTATACACATCAACATTGAGACACACACACACACACACACACACACACACACACACACACACACACACACACACACACACACAGGTGTCTAGAATTATCGACTAACACCTGTATGAAACTCTGTTTTACACACACACACACACACACACACACACACACACACACACACACACACACACACACACACACAAGAAAGTAAATATAGTTGGTACAATGCCAGGTGTGCAAGAGCGAAAAAGATAAAGGATGCAGCATGGAGGAAGCTGAAGAAACATCGAAATGATAACAATAGAGAGCTGTATAAGGAGGCAAGAAATGAGTATGTTAGAATAAGAAGGGAGGAAGAGATAAGGTTTGAAAAGGATATAGTGGAGAAGTGTAAGGAAGAGCCTAAGTTATTTTACAGACACATTAAAGGGAAAATGACAAATAGAGAGACTATTGACAAGCTAGAAAAAGGTGGGAAGAAGTATGAAAAAGCAGAGGAGATGAGTGAAGTCATGAATGAGAGTTTTAAGTCTGTATTTAGTGTGGAAGAAGAGTTTGTTGAACCAAGAGAAGAGGTGAGACGGGTAGGGTTGCAAGAAGTAAAGGTGGAGAAGCAAGAAATTGGCAAATTGTTGGAAAAGTTGGATGTGAGGAAAGCGATGGGACCGGATGAAGTATCAAACTGGACATTAAAAGAATGCAGGAAACAACTGGAGGAGCCAATTTGGAATGTGATCAACACCTCAATGATGGAGGGGAGAGTGCCAAGAGAGTGGAAGAGAGCAAACATAGTGCCCATATACAAAGGAGGAAAGAAGACTGAGCCACTGAATTACAGACCGGTGTCGCTGACGAGTGTCGTGGGAAAACTCTGCGAAATAATAATTAAAGAGAAGTGGTTGGAGTATTTGGAAGAGAATGACGTTGTATCTGATTGTCAATTTGGCTTCAGGAAAGGAAGATCTTGTGTGACAAATTTGCTAAGCTTTTATACAAGAGTGATAGATGTGGTGCAAGAACAAGATGGATGGGTCGATACAGTCTACCTAGACATTAAAAAGGCATTTGATAGGGTACCTCATAGAAGGCTGTTGTGGAAGTTGGAACACGTATGTGGATTAAGTGGAACTATATTGAAATGGGTGAGGGACTACCTACATAACAGGGAAATGAGAACTGTAATCAGAGACACCTGTTCAAGTTGGGGTGAAGTGTTAAGTGGCATGCCCCAAGGGTCAGTATTGGCACCCATCATGTTTCAAATATATATAAATGATATGCATGAGGGATTGAGCAGTTACATAAATCTATTTGCTGATGATGCTAAGATCTTCAGAGTGATAAGGAGCCATGATGATTGTATGGAGATGCAGAGAGATATAGATAAGATTTATGAATGGAGCCAGAAGTGGAAATTGGATTTTAATGCCAAGAAATGCCATGTGTTAGATGGGAAAGAGCCTAAGAAGTATAAAATGGGGGAGGAAGTGATTACGAAGAGAAGGGAGGAGAAGGACCTAGGGCTGATTATTCAGGACACATTGTCGCCAGAAAGACATATAAGTGGGATATTTGGCTCAACATACAGGATGTTATCGAACATTAGGGTGGCATTTCGCTATATGGACAAGGACATGATGAGGAAGATTCTGACCACCATGGTGCGTCCTAGGTTGGAATATGCAGCAGTGGTGTGGTCTCCACATAAGAAGAAGGATGTCAAGAAGTTGGAAAGGATCCAGAGGACAGCCACAAGAATGGTACCGGAACTGAAGGATCTAGAATATGAGGATAGATTGAAGGAAATGGGACTGCTAACGCTGCAAGATAGAAGAGAGAGAGGAGATTTAATAACTATGTACAAAATCGTTAGTGGGAAAGAAAAGATAGACAGACAAGACCTGGTGATACTGACGGAAGATGCATCCAGACGTACGAGAGGGCATTCAAAGAAGGTTGGAAAGAGTCCATGTTCAAGAGATGTGAAGAAGTATAGTTTTCCACATAGAACTGTGGATGTATGGAATGGACTGAGAGAGGAGATTGTTGAGGCAGGCAGCATACATGATTTTAAGAAGAAGTTGGATAAATATAGATATGGAGACAGGACATAATGAGCCCTGCTCGAACCCTGTAAAATACAAATAGGTAAATACACACACACACACACACACACACACACACACACACACACACCTTATTAAACCAATTAGTGACATAATAAAGAGCTCAATGAAGCAAGGAAAAGTGCCAAATGAGTGGAAGAGAGCAGAAATAATACCAATATACAAAAGTGGTAACAAAGAGGAACCTTTGAACTATAGACCAGTGTCGCTGACCAGCATAATTTGCAAGGTCTGTGAGAAGATAATAAAAAAGCAATAGACTAGGTACTTAGAAAAAGAAAAGAGAATAACGGACAGACAATTTGGATTTAGAGAAGGAAAGTCATGTGCAACAAACCTATTGAGTTTCTACTCAAGGGTGATTGATATAACACAAGAAAGAGAAGGATGGGTGGACTGTATATATTTGGATCTAAAGAAAGCATTTGATAAGGTACCACACAAAAGGTTACTATGGAAACTTGAGAACATTGGAGGACTGAAAGGAAATATTTTAAACTGGATAGAGGATTACCTGAGAGGAAGAGAGATGAGAACAGTCATAAGTCACGAGCGGGGTACCACAAGGCTCTGTATTAGGACCACTGATGTTTATAACATATGTCAATGACTTACCGGAAGGACTGAGCAGCTACATAAGCCTTTTCGCTGATGATGCTAAACTGATAAGAAAAGTAAATAGTCAAGAGGATTGCAAAAAACTACAAGAAGATCTAAACAAGATCCAAGAGTGGAGTGAAAGATGGGAGATGGATTTCAATGCAAGCAAATGTCATGTGATGGAAATAGGAAAAAGCTCAAAGAGGCCTACATGGACATATAAAATGGGAAACAGCATTATAACAAGAGTAGATAAAGAGAAAGACTTGGGAATAGTAATGCAGGATAATCTATCTCCAGAGAAGCACATAAATAAGATATTTGGAGAAACATACAATATGTTAAGAAGTATAAGAATGGCCTTTCACTATATGGATAAAGAAATGATGAAGAAGATTATCACTACAATGATTAGACCAAAAATGGAATATGCTGCGATTGCATGGTCTCCACATAAGAAAAAACATATAAAGAAAATAGAAAGAATACAACGAATTGCAACGAAAATGGTTCCAGAGTTAGAAGGGAGGACGTACGAGGAGAGGCTGGAAGAAATGAATTTGCCAACACTTGAGGAAAGAAGGGAAAGAGGTGACCTGATAGCAGTATACAAACTGTTAAATGGAATGGATAAAACAGATAAGAATATACTATCAAAGGAAGAAGCTGCTTACACAAGAGGCCACAAGAGGAAATTAAAAAAGGGAAGATGCTTGAATAACACAAAGAAATATAGCTTTCCACATAGAAGTATAGACGCATGGAACAGTTTGAAGGAAGAAGTTATTGAAATGAATAGTGTGCACAAACTAAAAGAAAAATTGGATCAATGTAGATACGGAGACAGGACCACACGAGTCTAGCCCAGGCCCTGTATATTACAACTAGGTAAATACACACACACACACACACACACACACACACACACACACACATACAGACACACTCCATGGTCCAGTTCCAACGACTATCATCAGCCAATGGGTGGGTTCGAACACTGCTGAAGCCGCTAATGATATTTCACTGCGAGAGGGACCGTATGCAGTGTGGTTATTGTCCCCATTGATGTACTGGTACTATATTTTAACACCTACTAACCTTTATCACATGCAGCTCATCATAAATGGTTATCAGTCAGTATCAGTTATGAGCAGTGGGTGAAGGTTTCATATTTCAAGGTGTTAATAGTTAAATGTTTTAATGCTACTAGTTATGACAGTAAATCCGTAATTGTGAAGATATCTTAACATAAAACTTGTGTAATACATGAGACACGTGTGTGAGCGAAGACTTGAGTAGGTCGCAAGTGTTACTTAACAAAATTTTTCTTTTAAATCGGATCATAAATGTGACTGACACGCAAACAGATCTATAGACATCAACATTGAAACACACACACACACACACACACACACACAGGTGTCTAGTATTATCGTCTAACACCTGTATGAAACTCTGTTTTACACACACACAGGTGTCTAGAATTATCGACTAACACCTGCATGAAACTCTGCTTTACACACACACGCACACACACACACACGTCCCTACGTATATTGCAAGCACCATTATCTATTTTGATTCCGTGTTTACGAACACACGTAAATACACACACATGTGTTTATCTCGTATTTACTATCAGATAGTACACAAATTTGTTTCATTCGTTTTTAATTACAATTGCGGTGTGATATATTTTACAGCGTTCCGTAAGCAAGCCCCAGCCATCACACCCTCACGTGGGAAGACAGTATTACTGGCCTTTCCTTTTGATTGAGCGTGAGGCACACCTGTTAGCCTTAATTATGTATTCCCCTACGTGAACAAGTGTTACAGCGTGATAAGAGACATTACTTTTTCCCCCGAGATTCTTAACATGGAACTGATGGTTGCAAGTCGATTGCAGGAGCCAACCCACCACAGCGCATTCCCATAGTGGTTTCAACATTATTAATATCATTATCATAACTATTATTACTATTATCACTAATATTGTACTGATTAATTGTGAGGTAACTAGGCTGAACAATACAAAAGGATAACGATATTCAAAACCAGCTAGCGAATATAAAGGACATTGGAAAATTAACTGAAAATTGTTGTAGCCATTATTGTACTGTACTGTACTGTGTGTGTGTGTTGGTGATTAATACATGTGTTCGAACAGTTTCTCTTCATTAGCCATCATAGATACATAACAAATAGTATGTAGCTTCGAGCGAGCACACACACACACACACACACACAACACAAGGAAACAAGAAGAAATCATTAAAACTTCACGATAATAGCACTAAAGATAAATCACAGAGCATTAGATAATTTACACCCTTATGAAAACCGAGAGAATGGAGGTGATGGTGATGGTGAAGAAGAGAATGATGGTGAGAAAACAAAGATAACTCATTGGAATTAGCAGATATAGTAATGAAAGTAGAGAATGATGATGATGATGATGATGATGATGATGATGATGATGATGATGATGATGATGAAAGTAAGAAGACAGAATAGGCCTATTAAAGATTCTAAATTACTAAAATGATGGATATAGTAACGTAACTTGTAAGAATAATTAAGGTAAACAAAAAGTATGATAAGGTAAAAGAAAAGTATGATAACAGCGATTAAGGGGAAACTGTAGTATTAAATTCGAATAAAAATCAAATGATAAGATAAGAAATATAACACATGCTATGATATGTGGAGAGGTGCGATGATGATGATGATGATGATGATGATGATGATGATGATGATGATGATGATGATGATGATGATGATGAGACATTGCTGTACCGGTAATGTACCTAAGTATGTATGTATGTATTTATGTATGTATCTAAGTATGATTGCATGTCTATATGAACATGTAGTCTGTATACTTCCATAGAACTAACTAACTTACCACCTCATACCACTTGATAGGCGAGGACGATACTAGAGTTCTGCCAACCATCTCGCTCCCCACGCAATGACAGACTGGCTCAATGTGCACACCGCTCGTGGGCTCGTGGAGTGGAGGTAGGAGATAGTAGTAGTAGTAGTAGTAGTAGTAGTAGTAGTAGTAGTAGTAGTAGTAGTAGTAGTAGTAGTAGTAGTGGTGGTGGCGGTGGTGGTGTTAGTGTGTATGTATTCATGTTACTCTCACGCTTTTCTTATATTCTCTCTCTCTCTCTCTCTCTCTCTCTCTCTCTCTCTCTCTCTCTCTCTCTCTCTCTCTCTCACATACATGCAAAAGTTGCGTGAACTCGTAACATGAGAAAAAGGTTATCCCGGAATATGCAATACGTACGCTAAAGTTAATGGGATTCAGAATACATGATGCAAAATCCATACAATAAAATAAACAGATAATTAAATTAATAAATGAATAAATCGAAGAGACAGGATGGACATATAGATACAACTGATAGTAATAATCATTTTTTCAGTGAGGACAAATTACAATTTTGAACTGTATTTGGAAAACTCCCATAATGAAAACACCAAATATCTCTTATCAAACGTGGCCAACAACCTAAACTTTTATAGCAAGTTTTAAGTCATAACACACTCACACACACACACACACACACACACACACTCACTCTCTCTCTCTCTCTCTCTCTCTCTCTCTCTCTCTCTCTCCTCTCTCTCTCTCTTAAAAATACGGAAATAGCTCAGGTTTTTCCTCTTTCAAGGTCAAGTTAGCTTCTGTACCATCAAGGTAGCAGCAGCAGCAGCAGTAGGACCGAGATGAGTTAATGACCTTGGACTGACGGACTGTGACTGGCTCCTACCCTTGGGCACACAACACGTCACCAAGACAGTCACTTATCCAAACAGTGGTGTGTGTGTGTGTGTGTGTGTGTGTGGGGTTCAGACTTAACATGATAAGATTATGTACATATTGATCTATATAGCTGTTTAAACTCTCTCTCTCTCTCTCTCTCTCTCTCTCTCTCTCTCTCTCTCTCTCTCTCTCTCTCTCTCTCATCGTCAACATTATTCTATTGAGGCAATACGTAAGTAGAGTCACGATATATCTAGAGCAAGTGATGCCAAGTAAAGGCACGTATCCCTCGCGTGCCTATGTTACTCTTTGTCACATTATGAGGCAAGCAAGCACTTGAAGGTAGTTGAGGCAAAATGTGAAGCTGTCAACGCTGGGATGACGACACGGGGCAATAACCTAAAGCACACACACACCATTATATATACACGAGTTAGCTATCATTTAATGTATTCATTGTATGTGTTGGGTGACACGATGACAACAATTCTTGGTCATTTATGTATGATTATATGATTTTGTTTTCCTTCAATTTGTAGACTTAATTAATCCATGAGGGTAAAAATATATATAATAATACTTAATAGAGGAATTCGATATGTCTTACCTCCTTGTTTACGATATTAAGTTATCTGACTGTTGCTCTGGTTACTACTCAGCGGACTTAACAAAAACTATCGAAAAGACTACCTTAACCTTCCCTTCAGGCCAGAATATCGAACTGAGAAGAGTGACGTCAGATGGCGCCAAAACTCTGCCTTCAATCAGATACATAATAATAATAAAGGTTAAATTGACGTCACTTATTTCGATTTTGTGCTTCGTAATCCATACAAGTGATTAGTATACAATATCTTTTTGTCCTGTTTTGAGCCTTGATCGTAAAGTAGTTGTTTAAGCCATTATCATGTGCGGGAGATAAATTATATATATTTTTTCATTTTATAATTGTTATAATTATCATAATAATTACTATTATCATTATTATTATTATTATTATTGTCATTACTATTTATATATTCATCATTATTATTAATATTTAGATAAATATCATATAAACAACAGTCAGTCAAATACATATGCATGTGTGTGTGTGTGTGTGTGTGTGTGCATAAGAGAGAGAGAGAGAGAGAGAGAGAGAGAGAGAGAGAGAGAGAGAGAGAGAGAGAGAGAGAGAGAGAGAGAGAGAGAGAGAGACACACACACACACACACACACACACACACACACACATTTAGGTTGTGATAACTATAACTAATCTTCATAAGGTAAACAAACCGAAACCATTTCTTCACTCTGCCAAAATAAACTAAATACTACCAACACAAAAATTATCAAACAAAAAAAAGCACACACACACACACACGAGCTGTATTCTCTATTCCACCTTCCCGTCCACAAACAGCTATACAAACTCCACACCAACCACCTACATACATAGCATAAGAGACAGTAAGATAAGTTTTCATAGTTAGGAAGATCACATTGCAAAGTGATATCCATTATCTTGCCTGCGGATGCCTGTTATCATGTTATAGTGCCAGACAGTGTGAAGTGAACCGTTTTTTACCATCACTGTCTGCCTCTCCTGCTGTTGTAACGGGAGTGATTTTACGTAACTCTTAGGAGATTGAGGTGTTACGAAAAAAAATGTGTAACTTGTGTAACTGCAAATATTGACCGACTTCGCGAGGTATGAAACGTTAATTAGAGGAGATATAGAGATGTTAGTGATTATGTGTGTGTATATGTGTGTAAGGGTAGAACACACTCCCTTCTCCCCTTCCTTGCCTTCCCTCTCGTCTTACCCTTAACCCTCTTTCCACGCTCTGTCTCCCTCTAACTGTAATAATAATAACCCAACTCAGCTTCAAGAACAGAGACGCAAAACATAAATTCATAACCACCTAAGTACACTCTTATCTCCGAATATATCAGTGGAAGTGGATAATGTTTTTGTATTTTTTTTTCCTTCTTTGCCATAAAAAGCTAGAAAAGTTATTCTCTCTCTCTCTCTCTCTCGTTATCATGCACATTGCACCTGCTGAACACCTGCATCAACAATAGTGCAAACCTTCTTTTTTTTTTTCTTTTACGTGTCCAACTTTTCTGCCACACACACACACACACACACACACACACACACACACACACACACACACACACACACACACACACACATGCGACGCCACCCTCCAATAAAAATAATCCAAAAGGTCAATGGATACTGAATATATCTATTCAAAAAGAAATATACTTCTATACTGGTTCATGAATAAATAAATTGAAAAAATGTCATAAATCAGTTGGAAATTATCTTACCTGAATATGCGACGAGAAAATTAATAAGCGACGTGAACTTCAGTAAAAAATCCCGAGGAGATTCAAACAGAACTTGTAGAGAGGAGGAGCAGTAGGGGAAGGAGGAAAGGTAGGTCTCACATACACACAAGAACACCCGTGACTGAGAGAATCGTTGGCAACTCACCCATCTCTCTCTTTCTTTTTTAATTCTCTCTCTCTCTCTCTCTCTCTCTCTCTCTCTCTCTCTCTCTCTCTCTCTCTCTCTCTCTCTCGTACACACACGTACACACTCTATGGTGCCTGGCAACTTTCCCTGCTGCTCTTCACCTTCCCCCTTTCTGGCACTGCTCTCTCTCTCTCTCTCTCTCTCTCTCTCTCTCTCTCTCTCTCTCTCTGACAGTGCATCGTATTAAAGCAAATCACAGCGCAGATTCAAACTCCACCTCCTCTGCGCTTTAAACACGCAAAGTATATTGATTCAGCTCTAAACACAACTAATCAGCGATAAGGTTCGAATTAGCCTTTGGTCACATGCATAATCCACACTGCAAAGATGAGTCAGTAAGTATTGTCGTCATTGTTCTGGTCACAGTGGCTCTGAGGCTAAAGTGTTCCTCAGCATCATCTATCCCTCTCGATCTTCCTCCCTCCTCCTCCTCCCCCCTACATAGTGACTGTCCTTCATCACTTCTTCAATGTCACCTACGGCGCCCTTCACGGCATCCACCCACCCGCCCGCCCGCCTACCCTCACTGCATTTGACAACTATACAATGTGACGTGTAACAAGGAAATGCTTTGCAACTTAGAAAAAAAATGTTGAATGCACAAACTGGTGGTGTGAATAACGTAAATCTATCGAGCTAAAATAATTGAGTGTACATCATCATTATAAATATGTTATGAAACGTCACTAAATCAATAAAAAAAAATTGTGGTGATAATCAGCTATTAAAGAAAACAATAAAAGTAATTCCTACCGCAAAACTAGGTAATCAATTTTTCTTGTTTTTCCGGGCTAGAATTTACCTTAAATACTCCTTCCTACAAAACAAAAGGGTGCAGCGGGACGGGTTGACGGTCAGCTAACCTACCTTCTACTATAACCGGTTACCACACTGCTCCCCTTCACACATTCTTGCCTCCCCTATGCACAATCTACGCCAACACCAACACACCGAGATGGTTGTATAATGGGTGGAGTTGTCCCTGAAATTTGTACTTTTTACGTTTTCTCTATGATTTCGTTACAAGTTTGGAAGACACGAGGATAACTGTTACATAAAGGCAAATAAATAGGTAAATAAATGTAACGAAATAAAATACATGAAGTGATGACGTTTCTCACATTTACTTTCTCACAACCTATGAAATATACCTATTACTATTGTAAGGATTGTAAACTGTACGAAAATAAATAAATATCACACAAGCTATCGTTAATCTCTCTCTCTCCCTCTCTCTCTCTTTTGGCAACTCCTCACATCACATAGTCCAGATACGACCTAAGGATAGGATGCCTTGACACTGGTCGATTATTTGACCTTGAACCTATCTAGAGGTCAAATGGTACGCCAAAACCAACAGCAGAATCACTATGACGTATGTTTAGGGATCTGTCTATTTTTTAAGAGAAGAGTATAAATATGGTTCCTAAATATAATGTTATAATTGGGATGAATGAATGAATGTATATGAGGTGAGGTGTTACACGTGTCTAAACTTTATTGTACGTTGCTACCATCAATAGTTGTTGGCATAAAAATAAACTGACACCTGCAGCATCAACAAGAACCCTTCAAACCTTGAGTAAATGACAGATAGACATATAATCTCGACAGTAGTGGGACAGTAACTATAAAAACTCTACTTGTATTCACCCAACACACTCGACTACTTCTAATCAATACTTCCTAGCTACCAAATGGTTAATACAGCCATCAAGCAGATATGTTACACATCCATAGCAACTATACACGTAATCATATTAGTTTGTCCTCGAAAATTGTTTAATAAAACATGAAAAACATGAATTATCGTCATTATTTTCCTTAACATCACACAAAATGGTTATCCTTTATCAATGGGCATCTTAGGCGTCACTTTGTACTCACCCTACGCTTGCTTTGTGTGATGTCCATCTCTGTGGCTGAGGTATAGGCCTTGGAGGGTCCTGAAGGCTACAACACACCCTCCTGTGACTCCTTTGAAGGACGTTGCTGCGTGTCTCCAAAGGCCAGCTGATGTGCCACTGTTGCCAAAACCCACACGCCTCTACACCCTGTTAAGGCATTTAGTTTGCTTTTGGCTTTTGGCCTAATAATAGAAGAAAAGAACTTTGTTATTATTAATAGCAGTAATGGTAGTATTAATAGTACTAGTAGAAGTATGGCTATTATTACTGAAGCTGCTGGAATTACATTTACATATGAATACTGTCAACTTGAAAGAATCCAAAGTTTATCGTTTTTTCAATCTCTCTCTCTCTCTCTCTCTCCTCTCTCTCTCTCTCTCTCTCTCTCTCTCTCATTTAATGTAATGTGTCAGTTGTAAGTGGTGCCACATTGTCGACACTTTTTACCCACCAGCACTGTTCTGGCAACACTACCTCTCTACCATTATAGTTACTACACAGGAGCATTTTTTTTTTTTTTTCCATTAAAACATATCTTGGGCATAGGTTGCTTACGTTAATCGGGGTGAATAGTAACATCAATTTCCATAAGTGGATGACATATTCAATATTCTTTGTACAACGTAGCGCTGTAAACCAACCAATGATTTCCCTGACAGCGCCACACCTCCCGTAGCTCGACTCAGGATTGGTGCAGAATATTACCCTAGCTGGCGCCGCTGGGGTCACCTTCAAGAGATCACCGGCTCACAAGGCCTTGATTAATGGTTTTCAATCAACTTAATGAGAAAGGGATCGCTAAAGCATCATGCCTTAGGAGAGGGAGATGAATGATTGGTTCTCAAACATACATAAGTTCTGTCACAAGTTTTATTCCCATGTTAAATAACGCAATGATTTAGTAGAAATATCGCACAATACTATGGACCAAGTCATCATTAGTTATTACTTTACACCTAACACTCCTAGAGGCCGGCTTCATTGGTTTTGTACACTTCTTTATTAAATTACCTGGAGACATAGTATTAACATAATGTAAGTGCATATATTAAGCAACACATGTTATTGCAATTATATATATATATATATATATATATATATATATATATATATATATATATATATTATTATTATTATTATATATATATATATATATATATATATATATATATATATTATTATATATTATTATTATTATATATATATATATATATATATATATATATATATATTTATATATATATATATATTATATATATATATATATATATATATATATATATTATTATTATTATTATTATTATATATATATATATATATATATATATATATTATATATATATATATATTTATATATATATATATATATATATATATATATATATATATATATATATATATATATATATATATATATATATATATATTCAAATAAAGAAAATCACCCTCACTTTATTTTTACAGCAGCATATATACGTACTGAAAAATGTGAATTAAAAATGATAGATATATTTATCAAAAAAATTATTAATGCATCTTTTATTTATTTGGAGACCACACGCTTCCCTATCGTTATAACATAAATCAAGAGACTTGACAAACAACAGGAACATTTTCGATATGCGACATGGACATAGGAGTACCATTAATGCAGCGGCATCAACCTTGACTCTTTACCCACTACATTAACTCAACACACTTTTAATACATAACTCCTGGATGCATCACATCTTTTTGACACCAGAACCAGAACCTCTTACCAACACATAACACAGAAACACAAGAGGCTCTTTACAACACAACAGCACGTAACACACAAACACATACAAAAATGGAAACAATCTCAGTGTATTGCTTAAATAATAATAAACCACAATACCTCGTGTAATAAATTTGATGCTTGTAAGTACAGTACGTTTAGAATCCATACTTTTGAGATGGAAAGAGGGAGAAAAGAACGAGTGCAAATCTTATCCTCACTATTTGTATGAAATATAAAATTGCGATGTCTTGAAACAGCTTCTCTTTCCTTCAGTAAATAGGTACTACATACATACCCTCCAACCATAAAAAGTATTATGCTGCAAAGGCTGGAATGCACCTCGGGAAAGGAATGCTAAAAACTTGAATATTTTTAATGAATAATACTGTGAATATTAAAACCTAAATTACATGTACCTGCTGACTTTAAATATTGAATAAATTTTACTTTTTTTTTGTTCAAAGGAAAACCTATAGATCTTCACCTCTGATGAAATATTATTAAAATAGATATGCTGCATCTTTGATAACCTTTAAACCTTTGAGGGAGAAAGATTGTGTTAATTAATGGTCAAATCCTATCAGGAGCGATGCGTCAACCATAAATTGTAAATACGAATTACATACCAAAGAACAATACTAAAACTACCATCAACTATATATGAATAAATGAGAAAAAAAGATAAGGCCTTGCATAAAGAAATTTCTAAACAAAAATCAAAATAAAATTAAAAAATCCATCCACAAAAAAATTAGTAATTAAAAAACAATTATAATACAATAGAAAAGATTAACTAAAAAATGAAATCAAAAAAGCATTTACAAATAAAAACAATGTGAGATATCCACGGGGGAAAATTGCACAGTTAAGATTCTCAGGTAAAAAAGTATTGCACATAATTAGTTTTCACACCTCTGTACTCTTCTTCCCCAGACATATATAATGTAGTCTCACCTCCCTCTTTTGAAACTAATGTCTGCATCCATATCATAATTAAGCACCTCAGTTACATAATATATTACGCGGGGAGACCCTTCCTTGAATAATTACCTGCATATGTTGTTATACTACCATGGTATCAGAACAATATGTAGATCAACTGTATAGTGTTAAGTCTCAGATCGATTAACTCCTTAATCTCATGTGTTTCAGTCATATGTCCTTTACAAATATACTTAATAACTACTGCATGATTCATCGGTACAGTTGTAAAATGCAATGTTCATTATAATCATAAACAATAATATTAACTCAAAACATTTTGTCGTAACAGATTTTCATTATTCTTTAAAACCTAACAATTAGTGTATTAACATTTCTTTTTGCAACTGTACACATTCTTTGCAGTGTCATGCTCTATCACAACATTCACTCTCTGGATCAGTGACAATAACAATGATTAATAATAATAATAAAAATAATTAATTATAAGAATGATTATACGATCCTCTAAATGTAGTTTTCATCATAAACAACTCACTATACAAATGTACATACATACATACATACATACATGAATTTCCTCTCCCACACACGCTTGCATACACACAGCCTAAGTAGGAGAAAATTCACCATGGTTTCTCAATAATTTCCCTAAACAAAAAATTCCTCTATATGTCTAAGACTCAAGTCATCTGTCACACAAATGTTTTCTTAAGTCATTTAAACAAAGACTTTAGAAGCTCTCATATGGAGCATTCAAGTTACAATGAGCTAAACTCATTCTAAAGTCCTCGTCAACTCCACTTACAGATCTACTACCTTGAATATTGCATCATAATAAGTACTTAGATGAAGGTTAGAATATAGTAGACTGCACTGCTTGTAATATTGATTCTCTATGCCATCCAATATGCTCATACTGATACATAGGGCCTTGAAAACTATGATATAGTAGAATTCGATGAAAGTACCAAGTATGCATAATGAACCACACCAAGTCATCAATACTAAGCAGATAACTTGATCTCGATCATGTATAAGCATTAGATGATACTGAAGTGATAACCTTGAACACTATCATAAGGGGTATCGAGATAAAGGTTAGAGATAAGGAATTTCATTCTCACTCCAAGTCCTCACCTGAGCTACTCACTCCTCCACGGGAGCATCAGGCACCAGGGTAGTGGCAGTGTACTGTACCTGCACCACATCTCCTCCCACATTAATCAGACACTGTCCCTGAAAAAAATAAAAAAGGAGGGAAATCCAAGTGGAGTTTTGACACTTCTTACGTGTTTTAAGCAAATGAGCGAGGAATTCACTGTGTATCTAGTGTATGACTACTATATTTCTTTTCTATATGCAAGATGACATCTAAGAATGACTCCTTTGACCTAGTTTTCTTTTTTTTCAAACTAACAAATATAAAAGGTAAATGAAGAAAGCCAACTTACCTGGTTTTTGTAAGGGTTGTGAAGGAGGACACACTCAGACATGAAGTAAGCCACCATTGCATTGCCTCCAAGAGCAGCCACGTGAGCTCGGACAAGTGCCAGGACCTCAGTGACAAAGCTGCCCATGAATCCACTCAATCCACCACACTGGGTCAAGATAGAACAAGGTGCAATAAACAACCATAAACATGACACATCTACAAATGTACGACACACTCAGAGCATGAATGTATGGATACAATAATAATGAAAAATGTTTGAGAGTAAAGAAAGATATATAAATGATAACGAAAGGCAAATAGCAATGCATAAATTATAGGAGTCTCTCTCTTTCTTTCTCTCTCACTCTCTCGCTCTCACCTCCTTAATGCTTGTGGACTCCCTGATGAAGAAGAAGTTAAGGTTGCCCAGATAAGACTCAATACGTGCCCCTGGGATGTATGTGAGAGGAGTTATCTCTACGCCATACCTCTCCCTTGGGGTATACTGAGGAAGAGAAGGAGATGCTGGAATAAGCCGCCTGTCATGATGTAATGGCTCTATATGTTTTCAGTTATTACTTATTATATACATTTATGATCTTCAAAACAGTAATAAAAATTCATAGATGTATCCTTTAATATCTTCTGCTATGATCTGACATTCTATTGAAACATAGCAGATAAATAAGTGGAACATGCCTTCACTGAATATAAAATTAAGCTGTGAAAACAGAAGAATATAAAAAAAGTAAATAATACATTAAAACTCTGATAATCCAATCTCTGATGAGGCAATTATGCAAAATGTACAGCTGAAAAATCTGGTGAAATCTTGGTCGTATGCAAACCAGATTAACAAAATTTTACTGTACAGATAAAGTCAGTAGTCAACAAACCTAAAACAAAAAGTGATACAGACCCAAACATAGAACGACAAATAAAATAAAATAAAAAAAAGTTACTCACATGACAAAACTTGGGGTCATTCTTGGAGCGAAGGGAAGACCTGGCCGAGGAGGTGGTGGAGCTGATGGAGGTAGAAGAAGGAATGGAAGGGAAGGAAGACACCGGGGTGATGGAGAGGGCTCCTGTGATGCCTCCCACTAAGGGCTTGCTGGTGACAGTGGGCTGAATGGGCTGTGCTACGGGCCTTGACTTGGTGGTCTCCTCTGATGCAGGGACCAGCTCCTCCATCTTGAAGATCATCTCACCGTCATCTGTTGGTTGTTATTGGATATTGTTGTAACATTCAATTCTACTTAATCTAAACAGGGATTCTCAGGCATGGTGAATACAGTAAATGTTAATTATATATCAAAGTCATACCTTGCTTAGCTTTCTTTTGTGGGACCTCATGTTGGATGGATTGTGGGACAGGAGCTGAGGCTTGGCTAGGATTGTTCTGGGGTAGAGATGGAACAGTAGGAAGAGACCCTTGTCCCTGCACCATTCCAAAGAGACTAATTTGTATCTCATCCTCCTCTGGCAGTTCAACATTGACCCGCAGACCCGAGATAATGCATGGCGAGAGTTTCCTCACCTTGAAATAAACGCTCTGCAGGGAAAAAAAAAAGTAATTTGAATAGAGTGATTAATAGTATACAAAATGCCAATCACTCTTCCATTATTTCCATCAATTTATTCATATATTAACCAAGCGTCTTGTTCCTCCTGATTAGCACAAAGGGACACACACACACCTGAAGCAGCTTATCAAAGTAGTGGTTGAAAACATTATGGCTCAGCAAGGCAGGTACTTTCGCCCTCCAGACCCGTGTAAACATTTGCAGGTTGGTAACAATGGTTTCACGTGGTACACCTGGAGGCAGCTGAGTCGTTACCGCCACCAGGTGAACGGGCGGGCTGGCCTCCACTAAAAGGTCGATCATTTCTGCATCTTCCATGTCATCCAGCTGTCAAAGGGATTAGAATTTTGAGCGAGTTATTGGCAAAAAAAAGTAAGCGCCAGAATATTGGAATTTTGAAAAAGAACGAATCTCAAATAAAAAGGATAATAATAAAAATCAAGTACGAGAAACATTTTGATTTTTCTAATATCCATTATAGTGATGTTTTAATTTTGTTCCATTTTTGTTATAAATCCACTTTGATGGCTATCTTAATTACTCCCAGTGTTCTGTATGTATACTTTAAACAATCTTACTTGAAAAAGGCAAAGCAACCATTCATAATTAACACAATTCAATAACATTTAACCATATAAATTGGCACCTTAGTGTTCGGCAGGTTTGAATCTCACCCACATTCATCAAACAATATAATTTAACGCTTTTCTATCCCACACACACAGAATACTACCCAAAAATAAGACAAAAAAGTACGATAATCAAACTATTGCCTTACTTTCCATTTTTTCCCAACTCAACTCTTTAAAACTTGAAAGCCATCATTTTTGTACCTACGACTCACATTCCTTAATTCAAATGAGTCAGAATCATCTCACCTCAAGAACTGATGTGTCCTTGTTGCCTGAAGAAAGATCAATCTCAGGAAGGTCATCCTCAGAATCCTCCGTGTCTGAGGGGACTGCTTCATCATGCCCCACTTCCTGCACCACCAATAGAGAGAATAGTGAAGGGTAAGCTAAGGAGGAACAGTTGAGAGGGATTTTTTAGGCGATTCTTATGTAATTTTTCCAGATTTCATAATTCACAAAAAGCATTCAGGTCTTTGAATTGCATATACTCAAGCAAATATCCGAATCATGGAGTAAAGCACACACACACACAAGCTGTTTTGGAATAGTCTTTCACCACTAAACTATAATAAATTCCTCATTCATAATGAGAATTCACTCAGTTTTAGTCATTCAAATAAATTTCTTGATAACAACCTCAACACTTAAAGAATACAAAACTATAAAGGTACGGCAAGTTACCGCAGGCAAATGCTTGAGGCCGTAACACTCCTTGTTACGAGCAATGGTAGCATGAAGGAGCTTCTGTACCTCCACCCTCCGCCTCTCATCCTCCCGCCCTGATCCACCTGATGTTACCCGAGGCACTGGTGGGTGTGGAAGGGCTGTCAGGAACACGGCCGTTGCTGTGGCCACCCCAACAATCAACCGTTCACCCACCGTCACACGCACCCGCAGCCCAAAGAGTGAGTTCATACCCTTGATCTGTAAGCAGCAACCCATGGTGAGGTCAGGGAGGAATTTAGAATTGTGAAGGATTCTCAAGGTCAAATGAAAATGTAATGGAAGGTTCAGAGTTCATAAAGACAAGGTTCAATGGAATTATGTGGTAATCAGGCATGAGACACTATGATATATAAATAAAGAAAAAGTAAAGAAACTTAATATAAAAAAACATAGAAAACATCAGAGAGAAATTAAGTCAAAACAGTAATGGTTACAAAAGAAATAATAATCTTAAATTAAAGGAAGCAGCTAATGGACATACATAAATAAGCAAAACTTAAGAAAGGAAAATAGGAATCAATGCTCAATGTACACTAAAATAAGGATTAATTTTCCACATACCTTCATTTTATTAATTAGGTGTTTGTGAAGTTCATACTCAAGGAATGGCAATGAGTCTGAGATTTCCTTAGCATTAAGTTCACCCTTGAGGTCTTTCTTGGGTCTGGCAACCCTGGCCTGGATGAGACAACCTATGCCTGCAAGAAGGAATTAACAAAGGTCATCAAAATGCATGAGAATGACATGAATAATAATGATACAAGGGTGAAAAAAAAGTTTATGAAGCCATCTTTATACTCTATAAATTCTAACTAACACTTTTCTAAAAGTATTGTACTTTTCATAAATATAAACTTAAGAATCCACTATTAGCTAATTTTCACCAAACTGTATAAATTATAAATGTCTCCGGTGATTCGTTGATGCAAATAAAACACTGAATCACTTGAGTAGCTTACCCGTGACAGGCAGGCAAGCTGGCAGCTCCAATGTGGTGAAAAGAACATCAGGAACTTTGCCTTTCCTGAAAATCATTAGCAAGATAAATTAACACAAACAATATGAAAAACAAATATGGTGATAAATCTCCCCATGCTTTAAATAAATAAACAAATAAATAAATATAAAAATCCCCAAAATATATTAGTGAAAGCAGTTGTTGAGCCAAAAGTTAAGGCATCTCTACACTTGTGAACCTATTGACACTAGCACAGAGGCAGCACTGTCCACTCACCTGCACACAGCACACTTGGAGATCTTGACCCGGAATGGAAGAGACGTTTCAGAGTACGGCACGTGGCACATGGCACAGAGTGGAGGCAGGGAAGGGGCTGCTGAGGGGTGTGAGGGGCAGCCAGTGGTGGGGTTGCTTGTGGATTGTGATGGACCACTGCTGCTGCCACCACCTTCCCCACACACCCCGTCCTCTATACAAGGGTGACTGCGACTCATGCAGGTCTGACAGGGAGATGGGGAGGGAGTGTCATTTTAATAGCTTGGGTGACTCACCAGTTATGAGACATAAAAAATAAATAAATATCATACCATAGATTTATACCATGACCCTGGTACAGCAATTGATGTCAACAAAATGTATGAAAATATTTTCAGGGAAAAGAAAAGAAAAAAAATGTGGTTTCTTTTAAATATAAATATATATATATATATATATATATATATATATATATATATATATATATATATATATATATATATATATATATATATAAAGTGTGTTTTTTTGTGTATGTGTGAAATTATGAGATTGCTTATTGATGACAGCACTGAATAATTTTTTTCCAATTACAATTAACAGGTAAATAATGAGGAGTGTTACACCAAAGTCATTTCCCAAGCTATGAGCGGTGCCATAAAGTGGTATATATCATGCAGTGAGGCAGCAGTATGTATGGATATCATATGCTTCAATGGAGGATAAACCCCTACTCTCACTATATGAATTCACATCACTATTTTCTTTTTAAAAATAATGCTAGCCTACAAAATTCCATGTAGTGATTGTGAAAATATATTTTACATATTTCTTTTAAATCTACTACATTATCACAGTTCCCAATATTTTTTTTCTTAAAAAAATGGATGGATGGTGGGTGAGTGGAGCAGCAGGTGTGTTATGCACCACTAAACTCATGATAAACTGATGACCAATAACTAGTACAGTAACTTCACTCACACCTTCCTCTACTGACACAACACCTGCACTACGCTCACATGTAATGCTACATTCTCACACTATTCAATAACGGAGTCTGGGTATAGATCCAAAAATATAATGACTATAGAATTTATATGAGCAAGATACTTAGTAACTCACGCTGCATAGACTGGAAACTCATCCCTACTGAGCAGGAGGGACAAAAACCATTGTTACCTTTTTAGTCTAAAGCTGCCATGTATTTGAATGCTAAGAAATAATTCAGGCAACTCATTTAAACTCCAAAGTGCATCCATATATAAAAAGTGACACCTTGTTTGGTCTTCCTTATAGACCAATACAAACTGTGTCACTGGAGAGTAGCTACTAAAGGGTTGCATACAATTAAAACTTACCATAATATGTACAAAGGCTAAATTCAAAATATTCTGTCATCCTAAATACCAACATTGAGTATACAAAATATTAACTAAGGCATCCATGAGAAATCTAATACCATAACTGCATACATACAAACCCCAAGATAGTAGACTACATGAGATTCTAACCTAAGCAACAACAGTATCCACATCCACCTTCCGTGAAAAGCCTTGAGCCCATACCATGAGCCAGTGTGTCCCTGCCTGCCATGCTCAACCTCACACTGCAGGGACGCCAAAACCTCACCTCACACAAAGAGTTCATCACCGCCAAACACCATTGGTAATGCCTTTCACTAGAGGGGGAGGGTAATCTCAGGAGTGAAAAGCTGCAGGGGAAACCTCACCCACACTTTTCTTTCTACAGTACTTAATGCATTTACTCCCTACAATAAAAACTAAGGTATAATCCTACATCCTGATTTGATTTCTATCTGAGAGGATAGTATATGGAAATAGAAAAGGTTTAGAAAAATACAAGAATCATATATCATATGACTAGTCACTTGGCAATGGTTTTCTATTTGAAAAATATAAAGCACTTACTTATACCACTATTGAAAAATTAGCAGTACCATGTAAAATAACAGAAAACAGGGGAAAAATGCATGAAATATTTCTAAAAAAAATATCCAGCATTTCTTTATACACACACACACACACACACACACACACACACACACACACACACACACACACACACACACACACACACACACATACACATACACACACACACACACACACACACACACACGCACACATGCACACAATCACGCACGCAAACATACTAATACAAACACAAACATATATGTGCAAAGAATGAGAGGGAAAAAATTGAATGACTGGAGCAAGGAGTAACTACAGAAAATGTTGAAAAAATGTATTTGAACAAGCAGTAAAATAATGAATAAGAGACTGAAATTTTTAAGTATTATGAAACCCAAGCATTATAATTCATGCCAGATGTTAAAAATGTAATTAACTTTAAAGAAAAGGCCTTAACTTATCATGAAGTATAATTATCACTAAGTGCTTAAGTAGATTATTGCAGTTATAAGAGCATGGTGCAGGCAGCAATACAAGGCACACTACTGACTACCAAAAATTGAATTACATAAAGTGAAAAGGGGATAAAAATAACTTGAAGATGCATAGAGGGACAGTGAGGAAAAGAAATACTGTGTTGAGTGCAGTAGTGCTGATCAACCTTCTTCCAATGTACTTTTATGAAACAGAAATAAAGGAGATGAGTTACTTTTACACTGATGCATATATTGTGATATTTTCAAAGTATTTCAGTAGGTTTTGATATTCTCAAACTCTTGTTAAGGATATAGTTGCATTATTATATATATTATTATATCATATTAAATCGTTAAGTAGAGCAAGCTGACATTCTCTTTAAGAAAATTAAGTGTTATAAGTCTAAGGTTTATGGGGCAAATTTATTCATATAAGATCAAAATGACAAGCAGTTAAGCAGTTTATGTTAAGAGTGGAGTGACATCACATAAACATTGTGTGCACAGCAGACTACAACCAGGATGGGATCTGTGGGGAGTGTGTTGGCATGTTAGGAGTTAGCTTGCAACAGTTGTCTAGACTAGAGTGACAGGTAACCACACAGTGTTTTAGTACGTGGTTTAGGCTTGTGACCACATGGGTGAGCCACTTGGTAGTGCTTGCACGTGTGTGGCAGCAATTTCTTTGAGCCTTACTTAAGGCTGCTAACATATCATAAAGGGTAAAATATATTTTTACCATGATATGGTAATTACACGTAACATAATCAATCCAACCTTTTACCTGAGACTTTGTTAAATCTGTGTATTATACATCAAATATGACACGTCTGACTATTGCCATCTGCTTCATCGTCCTCACCTACACCAAGGAGTCAAGGTTAATGGTGTTGGCTGGTACGGGGGCAGAGTCAACCAAGGTAACAACATGGATTAAGTCCTATTGACCACCAAGGTTGCTCAGATCCCCAATAAGGTCAAGTGAATTAAACATGGGAGTGAAGAGTCAGCCCGTTGCAGGTGTAAGTTATGGTGGTTTGGTACAAAGGTAACTTGACCCAGAGATCAACATAAGTTTGGTCCAGTCAGCTTCTAAAACTGAACGCAGTGAGCCAAGGGTTATGAAGCAGACCAACCTAGTACAGTAATAAACACAAAAAGTATGCAATGTGTTCATTGAAATTTCTCTGACTAGTGTACAGGTCAGCCAAAGATGGATGACCAACATGTTTTACTGAGTGCACCTAACAATTAATGGGAATAACCATCAAGTCTTGAACAATGAATGCCTGTGGAGGACACGTGAATGGTTAGTTTAATACGCCATGATGAAAAAATATAAAAATCATAGATGTTGAAAAATATTTGATGAGATACTACACACTATGGATCAAAACAGCATTGTATCTTAGGAAGGCTTGGCGTTAGTTTGCCCTCCCTTGATCAGTCCATTGGAAGTAGGTCTGACATCTGTCTGTCTGTCTGTGTGTGTGTGTGTGTGTGTGTGTGTGTGTGTGTGTGTGTGTGTGTGTGTGTGTGTGTGTGTGTGTGTGTGTGTGTGTGTGTGTGTGTGTGTGTGTGTGTGTGTGTGTGTGTGTGTGTGTGTGTGTGTGTGTGTGTGTGTGTGTGTGTGTGTGTGTGTGTGTCTAGCAGCCAGGAGGCAGAGAGGAGAGCAAGGTACTCACAACAAATCGCTTAAGAGGGCGAGGGCTTGATACTCTATGCCTCAAGCACACCTATGGAGATTTTTAAAGGTAGATCACAGTCCTCACACCCTCCCACTCTATCTGCCTAATTCCTCACACCCTCTTATACAACCTACCCACCTCCTCCCACAACCTTATAAACATCTCCCGACTAGATATCTCACACACCTGCAGCGCTTACCTCCTCGGCATACTTTCACTGATGCCTCTTTGTAATCAAGGCTACATCCCTTAGAAAAATTTGAATAGGGAAGAGGTAAGGGAAGAGGAGGGTTGCATATGGTGTGGAAACCTTGGCTATGTACTTGATATTGCTTACCATTTCACAGCCATAATTTGAGTGTGGTACAATGGGGAATAATTTAACATGGAACTTGAAAGGAAGGTTGAATAATGATTACTTTGAGTTTGTTTTCTCCTGTCTATTCCGCTGACCTACTATCATCCCTAGACTCACTCAATCCTTCCTTACTCTATAAATGAATGAATAGTTTTGGGTATTGCGTTTTATCCATACCACATTATGTACTATCAGCAGGTTTTTTGCATGTTTTTTTTAGCCCCTGGTCAGCGTCTCATTATGAAAGGAAAAAAAAAAGAGCCACTATACTGTAAATAGTTAATACCACACTGACGTCTCATTATTTGTTATTCTACATTATTATTCAAGTTCCATTAATTTTAAAGGGCCACTAAGAGGAATTCCAAGTACAAATGTCATTATCTTATTTGACTCGATGTTTTCTTGCTAGAATGGGAGTGGAATTACACACCAATATGTTTAGAACACATTTCATCTTGTTCCTGAAAACTTGAATGGGTTATTAGGAAGAGGAAATTATAATGACAGTATCAAGACTCTACAGAGGAGAGTGCAATAGGTAAGTATAATAGTATGTAACACCATTTTTGAGAATAATTAATAAAAGTACATTAAAGTACACTATTAATGTCAATTCATCATGTAGAACCATCTCCATTGTGTATGGTTATCAGGAAGAACATTTAAGACTCATTTATGCACCAACACCTAAACCAGAACATGAACATTGAACATAAGCTGCAGGAATCCTATGGCAGGTTAGAGAAGTGAGATTGACAGACAGACTCACCTGTGAACCAGTGTGTCCATCCTTGCAGGCCTGAACCTTCCCTGGGGCCTGCTGTGCTACTCCTCCCTGCTGCATTTGTTGTTGCTGTTGCTGTTGTTGTTGTTCAAAGTCTTTGCGGTCAAGAGAGAGGGTCATGGGGTCACGGAGGGATCTAGGCAGCCCTGATATGCCCCCAATACTGTCTGCCTCCAGGTAGCGAAGGCTGATGACTGCTGCCGTGCCAGTTGCATTCAGTACAATCACCTCGTCACTGTGAGGCAATTCAACCATTAGGTGGTACAGAAATAGTGTTGAAATATTACAATGAGCTGCTATGTGAAGATCTGTTCGTAAACTGCTGCACTCTCAGAACATCTATGTATAGTTAATAGAGGTCAATATTGGGTCAACACTTAATTACCTTCAATTAGCATCATCAATACTTAGCTAACAAAGATCAATCACCTTGTCACAATCAATACTGAATTAAAAACCCATCATCAAAGACCAATAATATTCATGCTTAACTAACAATTACCACAAGTAATAGTAAGGAAATTATCATAAGTGTGGTTTTCCCTTTAAGTGTCTCCCCTTCCCCAGCCCCTCTCAGCCCAGCCCAAGGCCTACCTGATGGTGGTGAACTCCTCATAGCCTAACACCACATTACAGGCAAGGGCACGAGTGTGGGATCGAATCTCCATCCTGAGTTGTGTCCACCAGTTGTCCCGAGTCTCCACCTCCTCGGGGGTGTGTGGCCGGTCTAACAGCTTGACAGACCGGGCGCTGACAGTTCCTCCTGTAGGATGCAGTTCATGTTTTGTGTTGATGTGAAATGCAGCAAATTATGGAATGACTAACCAATGAATTACTGGTGTATTAACTACATCTACTAAACAAGAAAAAGTATCTGTATGGAAGAGTCTTTCCTAAACTACAACTGTGAGGTTCCTATACCGTTTGTATTTATTATCATGGCAACTTAAAAGTTCACTACAGGACAATTGTTACTATTATTTCCATTATTATTATGATCATAATTATAACTATTATTGGACAAACTGTTTACCCAGGTGAAGGATGAATCCATAGGGGAAGGTCTTCATAGTGAGGAAGGGGTACTCCAGTAGGTCAAAGGACTCCTGGGTCATGATGGGTCGGTGGTGTGAGGCAGACAGTGTACCTCCTCCCACCTTCCCCACCACACCTCCACCTGATGACCCTCCACTCCCTGCCAGGCTGCTCCCTGTAGGTGACGGAAAGGGGAAACCAATGCCTATATTGATTCTTTTATGTTCATAACACTAAAAGAAATCATAATGTCAATGTAAAACAACAACCTCACTAACCTTTTGGTGTGATGGAGAGGTCAGAGTCTGATGACCTCCTGTTGATGGAGACTCCAGGTGTGCGGGCAGGGCTGGCCAGCTTTCCAGAGTGTGTGGGTGAAGAGTTTGTGACTGTTCCTCCAACTCCTGTCCCAACCCCAACCACTCCATTGGCCTGAGAGGCTGGGAGGGCTTGGGGTGCATCAGGCTCTGGGGGCAGCGGACTCCTGGACACGGAGGGGGGGTAACAGCCGCTAGTGTGACGACTACGAGCCGAGGGCCGCTTGGGGGAGCCGACAGAGGGTGCTGAGCCTGGCCGGACCTCCGCAAGCATGTCTAGGCTAGGGGCGGGGCGAGGCGAGGGCAGGGCGGGGGAAGGAGGAGCACACTTAGCACACACTACTACATCTAAAGCAGACTCGAGCACTTCCTGATTCTCCATGCTCACACTAAGAACAAGAGGAGGAAGAGGAGGAGGAGAAGAAGGAAGAAGGGAAAGAGACAGTGGAGGAGGAGATGGAGGAGGGTGAATACTGGAGATGGCAGGAGGGGTGGATAGTGAAGAAGAGGAGGAGGAGGGTGATGATGACGAGGAAGAGGAGGATGAGGATGAAGATGATGTAGAGATAAAAGAGGCAACTGAGGATGCCTCAGTAACAGTCAGCTCAGTCTGATCTTTGCCTTCCTCAGTCCTCTTAGTGAGGAGTGAGGAAGTCTCCTGCATGGTGGGAGCCTGGCATTCCAGCCCTATGGAGGCATGAGGTGGACGAGATCTAGCAGGAAGAACTGGTGTGGAGGGTGTGACTGCAATGGCTGGAAGGAGATGGTGGTTAGAAGTGGAATGGGTATGTGAGTCTGGATGGAGGGAAGCTAAAGGAAGATTCAATGTCTCTCTCCCTGATTTTGCTGACCCTTCCTTGGACATGGAAAATCCATAGTCTTCCCCATCCATGCCATGACACCTCTTTGTATTGATGGTGGAGGTAGGAGGGTCAAAAGGTGACCCTGGGGTGATGGGTGTGATAGGTGGGAGTGGTTCCTTCCTGTTGTGGCACCCAGCCGCCCTACCATCTATCAGGGGAAAGTCATTGTGGCCCTGGATTGTTTTCATGAAGTGTTCCGTGCCTCCAAAAGAGTGGCTCTTAGGCCGTGGACGAGTGATAAAGTAGTTGTCGTCCAGCTCTGTTAAGTGAGAGTCACTGGTAGAGCGGCATGGAGCAGCTGGTAGGTTTAGAAGAGAGACCTCACCACTCTCCAGACTGTCCTCACTCAAGTAGAACTTCTTCTTGCTAGTAGTGCAAACAGGCAAAGTTGGCTGACACAGGCAGTCTGGGCTGGTGTCACCTGACGAGGCCTGGCCAGAACTGCAATCTTCATCAGAAGACACCAGCTGTATTGGGGCAGGAGGCCGTGCCCTTGTTGCTGCTAGCCGTTGTTTGGCAAACACACTTCTGTTAAGAGTTGGGTCAGAATGGGCAGCCGAGACCCTCTTGAAGGAGTATTGGATGCTGGTCACCTCTGGGCCCTCTTCATCCTCCTCCCCAATATCAGCCTCTTCCATGCCTTCCAGCTCCACTATGTCTGGGGAGTCCAAGTCCCAGTCATCTACACAACCATCAGGGGAAGTGACAGACTCCCTGGCACATCGCAACGTTAAATGAGGCTGCCTTGGAGAGGTTCTGGACTGGCTCCGGGCCTTCAAAAGTCGTCCTACAGTTTTAGTTCCTTTAAAGGAGCCCCCAGCTTCCCGAGAGTGGCCAGCACCAGTGTCAAAACTCTGTGACTTCTCCAGACCAACACGCAGCTTCATGACACGCTGAGCAGTGCGGCGCAGGCCAGCCCTTAAAGACTCCAGGCTGTCTTGGGTGACTGGTTTGCGATGGTAGTTGATGGGAGCTAGCCCAGGATGGCCCAACTTGGGTGCCTTAGATTTGTGATGCTTAGGGTGGCCCTGATTGGACTGAGGCCGGGACAGGGAGGTGTGCCGCTGCATGAACACAGGCGGGTGCTGTACAACGGAGGCTGTGGGGCGAGCCTTCCGTTTCCCTAGGGATCCGAGGGGAAGTCCCTTCAGTCCCCAGCGGCCTCCTCGCCCATCCTGACCCTCTCCACCCCCTGGCCCCACCATCAGGTCCAACCACTGAGATGGCAGATTGGGAGACATGGATGGATGAATGTGTTGGTGAGTACTGTGGCCGGGGTGCAGGTTGTGTTGAGGCTTATTAAGATGCCAAAGGCAAGACGGGGGAGCCGAGACAGTGGACAGCTTGTGAGAAGGAAGATGCACAACTGAAATGGGCATAAGTCGATGGGAGGGGCTTCGGGAAGCAGCGTAGATGTTTTCTAGCACAAGATCCTCTCTGGGAGGAAAAAATGCATATGTAGATAAATGGAGAAGAGACAATGACAAGAGAAAGGTGTGGATAGAGAGAATAGCATGTGGAAGCATGGGTGTGGTGTGAAAATGTGTTGATGAGATAGAAATATAGAGTGAAGTGGGAAGTGTGGATGATGGATATCAATTGGAAGTCAAGAGAAATTTTCAGAAGCAATACAGAGACCAGATATATAGAGAAAATTATTTTGAGGTCATAAGAATTAAGTAAGATAATGAGAGTAATAAGAAACAAGTCAACCAACACAAGCAAGACACAAAAAATTAGCCAGCGTGTCATATCAACAACCATATGAGGTTAGAATATTATATTAGCAGGATTACATCAGGTGGAGAAGGATTACGAGAGAAAAGATGAGATCAAAATTAATATACTTTACAGAACGTCAAGACAGGCAAAAAAATATCTGGTAAAAAAAGAACTAAGATCTATATTTGATAGACAATGCCAGAAACGAATCAACTCAAACATAGAGAATGATTTTTGCACGTTGCAGAAATGACTCAATAATATGACTGCAAAGACCAACAGGCATTAAGTAATAATAATAATAATAATAATAATAATAATAATAATAATAATAATAATAACAATAATAATAATAATAATAATAACAATAATAATAATAATAACGATAATAATAATAATAATAATAATAATAATAACGATAACAATAATAATAATAATAATAATAATAATAATAATAATAATAACGATAACAATAATAATAATAACTATAATAATAATAATAATAATAACAACAATGACAACAACAAACACCTCTTAAGGCATTCATACCCAACACATTCAAAAATTTCCAAAGCAAGCAGAACTAAAAGTAACACCAAGTGAAAGTGTATTATCAAAGATGATTTTAATGTTATTGAAACCAAACAAAGAGTTCCATCAAGAGAGGAAATAACACAGAAAAAAAAACAATATCATATAATTTTACATGAAAGGGAAAAAAACATACATAGAGAATAATACGTACACAATAAACATGGAGAGAGAAGACAGGAAACAGAAGAAGAATCCCAGAAACAAACCACAGAAAGACAGAGACAAGAAGAAAAATAAGTGAAAAGAGAGAATGACGCAGAGAAAACAAAGAAACAAGAAAAGATAATAAAACACACAAAGGAACAAAGAAAAACAAACATACATACACACAGCAAGAAAACTAGAAGAAAAAAAAATATCAGGAGACAAAATGTTACCCTAATAAGAAGAATTGAGACACACAGACAGACAGACAGACACACAGCAAGCAACACTCCCGCAAAACAGTATTACCAGAGGAGCGAGTAGAGCACAGGAACGACAACACATTAGCCCAGAGGAGGAATCGACTCAAAGTTTCACACACTGACAAAACAAGCAATGCCATGAGAGTGAATCAGCAGAAGTGTGTCTCAAAGCTGGAGATCCTGTAAAGCCTTTATATAACTCTATTGGTTGAAGTGTTTTTAAAAGCTTGCCAACACTGCTTAGGTCTCATTGGCAGTTACCGTCAGAAAGAATAAATAAGCGCCTGAATCCTATAATAGCGTTTAGTTATAAGCATGATGTGTGTATTTCAATGTTTATAAAATCTGTTCAACTTGCCTGTATGCATTTCTATAATTTCCTCAAGTCACTCCTTTAACATTACCAAACTTATAGAATCATTTCAATACCTATGTAAGTCAAACACACACACATGCACACACAGACACACACACACACACACTTGTACTTTCAGACTTACACCACAAGCCCACTGGCCCTCTCCTGTACTCACTCTCTCTGGTTGGTGATCTCCCGCAGGGGTGAGGGGGAGTGGGTGGTGCCTCCCACACCGCTGGTCTCATAGTGTAATCGGACCAAGGTAATAGCTGACCCCAGACCTCTCACCACAATACCTGTCTCTCCCTCAAGGTCAAAATACTGGCGGTAACTGCAAGGAGAGACAGTTAGGAAGGTTAAGTTAGGGACAATTGTTTATGTTTGTTGTCAAAAATTATCCTTCTGTATAATATCTCCATCATTACCATTATATCCAGTACTGATATTGGGAAGTATTTTTATCTATAGGGGGGATAGCTATGACAAGGCACACAACATACACATACACTATATAGACATACACTCCTCTCACTTGGCCCCTAGACCCCCAGAGAAGAGAAGTACACCCCGCCCAACACAACGCATCAAGTCAATCACACAAATGGGTCCGAGGGTGGGTGTCGTATCTACACTAGGGTCCTGAGGTTTACCCTGCCACTT
Source organism: Metacarcinus magister (assembly GCA_029783475.1). Lineage (NCBI taxonomy): Eukaryota > Metazoa > Arthropoda > Malacostraca > Decapoda > Cancridae > Metacarcinus > Metacarcinus magister. The sequence goes on along the minus strand of JAPQNM010000029.1, from coordinate 6,691,951 downwards.
CATATTCAACTCATGCCCTTTCCCTTCCCGCACCTGATCTGATCTAAGGGTCGTAACAGATGTGCGGGAATCTCCTCCAAGGGTCATTAAAGCTGTGTTATTTCTCATGCGTTCACCACTGCTCTCCATTCACAGTCATCCTTCCTTGTTTGTGAGGGAAAATGAACTCAAAATATCCACCCAAAACCCAACACAAGCGAGGCATTTCACCTGATAACTGCATTCCCTCCGAGCTCAAGTACTTTGAGGCCAATGCGACGCTGTAATTCCCCCGACAATTTGAAGAAGAGAGTCTGCCTTGCCTCGTTGCTGGCCCGTGGTGTTCGGATCTTATCTATCCACTGGTACTCTGGGTCATCGTTCACCACAAGCTCCTCCACAAAGCCCACTATGTTTTGGCAGCGGTACCCAGCAGGGATCTCTGGAGCTGGAGGTGGCAGATTTATATTAATATTATACAATGCATGAAATATAAATAAAAGAATGTATCCATGTAGTAAAATGATGAGTTTTTTTGTGTGTATGTGTTTTTTGGTGTATGTGTTTGTATTAGTTTGGCTAAAATACAACACATAAGATAAAGTAACATAACATCTTAACAGAACATAGACTCTAAAAAGATGACTGAACTCACTGAAGAAGAATTGGACTCCACAAGAGGACTGTCGAAACCTGTTGAAGTCAGAGAAGAGATCCACCTTGACCACAATATTGACCTCTCCTCGGATACCATGCATTGTGTCGTAAACAGGAAGCCAACCAGACATCACTGCTGTGCCTGCAACATAACAAAATGGATATCAGGAAACACACACACACACTGCTCGGTAGCTCAGTACATAACAGCCTGTCACTCTCCAGGCAAAGGTTTATATCTCGCTCAAGGTGCAAAGATTTCCCTGATGATGAAGCAGTTACAGTCCTCCTTCAGCAAGAGGATGGGGGTGTGTCGTGTGTGAAAAGACTTACCCATAAATCACACTCTACGTCCTCTAATCTTTCTCCATGAGGGTAATGGCTGGCGATAAAGAGTCCAGCGCGTGATCCTCAAGACTATAGATGAATTACACACACTCAATAAATAGAACAAGATCATTAAACACACCTGGCTGTGAGGGGTCATGGGGGCGCTGAGAGGTAAGGTGACAGGGAGGAGGCAGGAGCAGGGGATTCAAGTCTACATAAACTTTTCCAATGGCATCGTTAGCAGAGTAAGTATCATGGTCCATGAGGCGGATCTGGAGTGGTTCATCCTGAAGTTCTTGGTCATCCACCTGCACAAGTACACAGGTGTTAATATTTTTTTTTAGTGTATCTTTGACAACACCACAATGAGTGATATATATGTTATGTATGTAATTTCTTTGTTGATAAAAACCATATTGTGAAGATTCTATTTCCATAACACACTCATAAATGCAAACATTATTTTTTCATCACATCTACTTCTCTTATCTAAAAGATATGGTAAGTCAAGAACAATGTACTGTTGAGAAGCTCCTGCCGAGGGAAAGTTTACTGTATTAAAATTCCTAGGTTATAAATGTATTCATGAAAGCATTATTTGAGTAACATGCTGTAAATCTCAAATATTCTACGTTTACTTTCTCTTTTTTGTTACCTCAAATCTGAACCACTCAGAATTCCACTGAGGGTTGAGGCTTTTCCTGAACACTTCTGTCTTGAAGGTCACCTGTCCAAGCTTCACCTCCACATAGGCATCCGTTGTGTCTGATGATCTGTCCATCACCGGCAGGTTGCGTCCTGCCAGGACACGAACTTTCACCTTCCCGGGCATGGTGGGAACCTTAGTCTGGCAGCGAGAACATTGGTGTGAGAAATATTGTTATAAACTTCATATATGATAATTATAGGTAAAACATATATCATTAGTCTCACTCAGAATAAAATAAAAATAATCTACATAACCTAACCACAAAGTTAAGCCGCTGCACCTCAATGTTTGCATTATCATAACCATAACCGTCGTATTTAAGAAAATGCAACAACCACAAATGGAAAGGAAAAACACAGCCACTTTTACAACTCTCAAGTGTAATCTCTAATATTACTCCCAGGACTAAAGGATTACAGGTATTACTCCTCGGCACAGGTGTCATTACTGGTAATTGGGCTTAGTGGCCTAGTCACTATGCAATTAAGGTTATTTTTATATCAGTGTTTTTCTATCACATATAATTCCATAATGTTTGTTCTTCATACACCTTTGTCATTTGTCTGTTCCAAGTCAATATTGAGTATTTTAAAATAAACTATCCTATACAATGTCCTAAGTTTCATTCATGCCCCAAATTTTTCATTCTTAAGTCTGGGTATAAATCTGCATAATCCTATCCGACAGTGTAAAATTTAAATAATTAATAAATAAATAGAAATGCACACTACAGTGGCCTACAAAAAATACATATACTTCATTTTTTTTTTCTTTAGATAAGTCAGTTCCATTTGATTCTAAGAAATTTTACTTTCGTGATCCTACAGAGGCTAGGAAGCTAACTAGCCTATTCATTGAAACAAAAAATAGTGGATGTCAGTCTAACGAGAAACAACATTTTCTTAAGTGATAGAAGGGATGGCAGCAAATTATACTGGAAAATCACCCCTAACAGTAAAGAAGAAGTTACAGTTAGTTAGTGTAATATGCACATAACTGTGGCCTCTGAAATATACACTTAGGCGGTTCCTACATACCCAACTGTTTGATACATACACTGCAGTCCGTCCTGTAACCACGTAACCTAGATTCTTATCAACAAGCAATCCTTTCATTCCGTATTATCACTCTTTCATTCCGTTTTTTACCTGCCTAAGCTAAAAAAAAATAAAAATTGGTATTGTTCTTTTCGTAAATCACTATTTCGTTTCCCCGCCACCCCCCACCCCCTCCCCAAAGAACCTCACATTCCCACAGGTCCCCAGACTTGTTGGGGGTCATGAAGACATGTTATTATATATGCATTTGCGACGGAAATTAATGTCAAAATCATTCGAAATGGATCAACATTTATATGAAAAATGTGTGATTTATATCCAGGTGCATTCTGGTGATGATGTAAACATTTACCTAACAAAACTGAACCCACATCATAATACAACACACATCCACCATTACAACACCATACTAACACTACATAACAATTCACAACACAACACGAGATAAATTCCTCCTCACGTACTTTCAAAATTTACAAAACATAAGAATAATAGTTTCGAGGCCTGACAGTCGTGCATTCTTTTCACTAATTACTATCATTATCACGCCTTGGACAGCATTAATTATCACCTGTTATTGCTGCAGGGAGAAGAGGGAACATTGGGGAGCTGGGTGGAGGCTGTCGTTAGTGTCGTTGTCTTGAGTGAAAGAGAAATGAAAGGGGAAAATGGACTTGTTTCATGCCGCTGCCATGGCTGTCGTCTGCTGGCATGGCAGTAAAAATAATAATAATAACAATAATAGTAATCATTATTATTTTATTTCACCCGAAGGTATAGGATATACAAAGTGAGTATAGAGAGAATGAAATAACAATTATAATAATACTAACATTAATAATAATCATAATAATAATAATAAAAGATAATAACAATGATAAAAAAAAGAAATTTAATAACATTTCGCCTGGAGGCAGAATACATAAATACAGTTACGCCAGTAATAACAATGATAAAAAGTACTAAACAATAAAAATCCGGTATACCGGGGTGGTATTACCGGTATTACAGGTATTAGAAGCCCTTCGGTGTACCGGTATTTTAGTGCTACCGTCAGCCTTTCAGCCCGCCAGCCCACCAAAACACACTCACAACACAACACACTCACTTTCATCTTTATCCTTGCAAGTCACTATGTCCTAACACTTCTTTTACTGTACCTAACACTCTATAATTAACACTCTTGAATGTAAACTAATAATTACGGGATTTTTTTCTCATTTTTTCGTCGTTTTTTCCGTTTTTCTTTGTGTTATGGTTTATTTAGGCTTTACTTTCTATCTGAATAATTTTGATATATTCTATTTTATGGTTCATATTGGTTTAATTTCATTATTATTGCTTTATTCTATTTTTTATTTTATGATTGACCTTAGAAATAAAAAAATTTCATGAAATAAATAAGAATCAAATATAATAAATGTTTATGGAGAAAACAGTTAGGTATTTCAGTCGATTTTTTAAAGTATACATAATTGCTTTTCTGTGTATAATAAAAATCTCAATTTTGGTTTTATATATACGTGATCAACAATGTCAACACGGCCGCCACCGAACTGTACCTGTTGAAACTTGTTGATGTTTTTATATTAGGTTATTTACGCTTAATAGGTAATGTTTTCTTTAGATCCTTCCTCTGTTAATGGTGAGGAATAATATGTTACTGCTCCTCCATCACTCAAATAGACATAGAGAGGAATAGGAAAGGTGTAAAATGAAGAAATATTGCTGCGAAGCCCCTCGTTATACTTGGGCTTTCTGGGGCAGCTCCGCCACAGCGGGGTTCGACGTGTCCACTGCCGGAGAGATAAGGTCTGTGACACCGTTAACACCAAACACAGTCTTCACTTTGAATCCTTTATTAAGCAACACGCTTATTAAACACTAGGCGGGACGGTATTCCACGATACACAGTGTAGGTAGAGATGAGTAGTACAGGTATCCAAGAGGTGCGTGGTAAGTCCAAGGCGGTGGAAGGCGTTCTGACGTGAGTGGCGCCTGGACCCTTGCTCGAAACCTCCCCCCAGGCAGGATGGTGGGAGGGGAGTAGGGGCAGTGGTGACCACCAACAACCACTTTACAGCTGCTCGCCCTTGTTAGTCCTGCCGGCCCTAGTTACACCTGCCGACGCTGGTTAACCCATCCCAACCACTAGTTTATATACACGTAAATAATTAGCATACACCCACAAACGCATAACTGTACAACTTACATTCGTAACAATATTATCGGCTGGTAGCGGTCACAAGAAGAAGATTCCGCTCATCCCTAGCCCGTCAGGCGTCAACCCACCAAAACACACTCACAACACAACACACTCACCTTCATCTATATCCTTGTAAGTCACCATGTCCTAACACTTTGTTTTACTGTACCTAACACTCTATAATTAACACTCTTGAATGTAAACTAATCTCTCTCTCTCGCTCTCTCTCTCTCTCTCTCTCTCTCTCTCTGGATATATAGTTTTGCCTGACGGGGGTGATGAATTTGGTGATGGAGTTCTCAGAACGCTCCACCCTACTGAAGATACTCTAGCTTGTCACTCATGATTATCCATCCCATTATTACACTAAGGCTTAGTGTAATAATGGGATGGATAATCATGAGTGGGTGGGGGGCAAGGAGCTGCCTCGTGTAGGTCATTAACTGGCCTCTTGCAATCTCCTCATTTCTTATGTTCTTATGTTCTTATGAGTGACAAGCTATAGAGTATCTTCATTCACGCATACCCTCACATATCTCTGGTTTTAACATGTCTATTATAGTTTTACTTCATAATCATACATTCTGAACATATCAATACAATATTTCTCGATAATTGTAAGGTCAAAATCATAATGAAATAAAACTTAATTACTTCCCTTTCCTTCTCTCTCTTTCTCTCTCATTTACGATAATCAAAATTTACCATTATATTTATTTATCATATAATTATTTGTATTCTTTGACCTTATTTGGCGAGGAAATGTATAGGTATGGTGTGTCTGAAGATCAAAAAGTGTAAACAAAGCAACATGGCAGCCACTCCCACGCCAGGTAACCTCTTCGATGAGTTTGAAGAGGCTTTTCAGGTGAGATTACTGGTGTTATAACTAATTCATGTGATAGATAAGTATGGATAAACACTGACACGAACTTCTTCCTACCATGAGTCGCCGAGGTCAGTGCCATTAACCCCGAGACATTTTGGTTTTCATTAACTGCAGATTATTCACCATGTATTCAGTATTGTTATTGGAAATGTTACTCTCTCCTTCTGTCTGTATATTTTCATCATTATTTATCCCACAGTTGCCCTATAGCTTGCCTCACCACCCTATCACATCCAGGTACTCATCTCCGCGAGCTAGTTTTTCGATTCTGTTTGAAATTCAACAAACCAAACTTCTTTTTTTTTTTAACCTAAACTGACCGAACTTACTGCTGCTCTCCACGTCAGTCTTTACACTATCTCACTTATAAATTTTACACATACGAAGCTTGGTGTTACGGTAATTCCAAATATATATTCAGTAATAGATGTAGAGTTATAGGTAATAGTTTATATCTTCACCATAATGCTGTAGTGTTAAGAATTGAGTGTTATATTCTTACATTACCTGATGAATTCCTATTGTGATTGAATTGTCCAGCAAGCAGTTATGATGCCTGCATCGCAAGAAAAAAAAAAAAAAAATGCACACTGGTCCAATGTATGTTGAGTAAAAGATTAGTTGCTGATGAGTATGAATTTTTTTTTTCAATTCTAAAGGTTCATTATATCCCTCAGAACTGCATGGCTCCACTGACGAAGGAAGACAACTTTAATTTTGTGAACCACGATGAACTTCGGACTAATGCAGAGATGAGTGGCCAGCGGTTCCTGGACCTCGCCAGGCAGATGGAGGCTTTTTTCTTACAAAAGCGCTATTTATTGTCTATTCAAAAACCAGAGTTAATACTTTTGGAGGTAAGGACATGGCATCATTCAAGAAGATCCTCTGCCACTGGAACGTTTGTGCTAATGAGAATCAGTTCTGTGGTATTTTTGATATAAATTTAGTTTTCTGTTTGTGTGGGAGAAAGGTTTTGCTAATTGATAGAATAATACATTTCTTTTGAACTAGTTCTTGTATGGTTGTTGATGTGTGTATCAGATACTTCCCAATCCCATCCTCATTGCAGGACATCATGGAGATGCGCAATGAGCTGGCACGCAAGGACGAGCTGCTCAAGAAACATGCCGAGAAGCTAAACGAGTGGCAGGGGCTGCTGTCCTCCATGCAGACCCGCCTTGGAACCTCAAACACCATAGGGCCACGACCCCCTGGCGTTCCAGTTCCTCAAGGACCCCCTGCCCCAACCATGCACCCGGGGATGATGGCCAGCCAGACAGGTCCTCATCAGGCTGTGCCCATGCCCGGCCTAAGCCCTGTAGGAGGGGGCAACATGGGTCACTCCCCCATGGGACCCTCTGTGGTGCCTCCCATGCAGCATGGCATGAACAACCCCAACATGAGTATGCCTCAGACGTCCATGATGCAAGCAAGTATTGCCTCCACTGTTACCAATTCTTCCAATATGTTATAGTGTAGCCGAGGTCCAGGCCGTGGGTGCACTGGTTCAGGGGGAGGGTACTCTGAGGAGGCTGTGGGGCCGTGCTACTCAATGATGTTATTATCCCAGCAGTGTTCCCTTCTATTGTTTGGCTTGTGATGTTTTGAGTCTATGCATAGATATTTGTGTAGGTGTGTGTACATACATAGGTTTGCATGGTAATGGCAGTAAATATGTCACAGGACTGCATGAGAATTGTCCAAGTAAATATTCATCAATTAATCACCTATATAAAGGAATGGATTTCTTACAGGTGTATAAATGACTTTGGCTTCAAAGTAGTTTCAGAAATGGGACTTATAATTTAAGCTTTTTAAATGCCAAGAGCTTTCATTGTTTTAACTTATCAGTGTTGATAAAAGTTACATATAAGCTTGTGATAATCTAAGACTTCGAGGTTTTTGCTGATAGCTAGTTTCTAAATCATTCTTTATAAAGATGTAAGTGTGACTTTAGAGTGAAGCAAATCACTACTTCAGCATTCATTCTTTCAAGCAATAACTCTGAATCATTGCCATTATCAAGGTTGTGTTGCAGGTTGTAAGTCAAATAGAAGTGGCTAAAAACAAACCACTTTCCAAACCTCATTTAGCCTCAGGTGTGGACACTAAACATACGCAGTCATGGTATTAATTATGTGCTGGATACTTATTTGACTATCAATTCATAGCAATTAGTAATATTCAGTCAATGTGACAGCTGCATGGAATAATTGTGTGTATATTTTTGTGTAGGTGTGGGTATGTGTGTGTGTGTGTGTATGGATATGGATATGTTTGTGTGTGTGTGTGTGTGTGTGTGTGATGTATATTACTGCACAAATCAACCTGCTTGGAAGACTTAACAGCTCAAACTAGGTACATAGAGTATTGTCAATTTAAGGACTTTGTTTTGAATTGTTTATGAAAAAATATGGTGCTAATGTTATGTGGAATAAAGTAAAACACATCTATAAAGGTACTTAGATTACTATTGGTAGAAAAAAAAATCAAAGAAAATTGCAGAAACTATCACAATGGTGTTTACATAAAATCTGCATTGGAAATATTTGTAATGTGAGGTTTTACAATCTCTCTCTCTCTCTCTCTCTCTCTCTCTCTCTCTCTCTCTCTCTCTCTCTCTCTCTCTCTCTCTCTCTCTCTCTCTCTCTCTCTCTCTCTCTCTCTTCGAAGGTTTCAGCTAAGTGCCTTGTGTTTCTAATAGGGAATTATAAGCTCAGTTAACTTACTATATATATATTTTTTTTCTCAGTCAGGTTCTGTGATGGCTCAGAATTGTTTGGGAGATGCAGCTTTATATATGATGCATGTAAGATGTTGGTTTTGAATATTCTACTTGCTTAATGCCTTGACTTAATCTTGCATGTCAATATAAGGTTGTTTCTTTAATGTAATTCAGAAAACACTCAATAATAATAATAATGGGCATGGTTGATAAAACATATAATGAACTTGGAAGAATTTTTTATATGTACAGAAAAACTGGATGCAGAATTGAAGGCCAAGTGTTGAGAAATAACATTATTAAGTTAAGGGAATTACCTACAAGAATACCTCATGCATCCATTTATCATTTTCTCGATTCATCCATTGTGTTGTGTTATACTTATGAAACTACAACATTATTAACTACAGAACAAAGTAGTTTTATATATGAAGGTTTTTTTTGTTCCATTTTCTTCTTGTTTCCTAAGGTAGCCATTGTATGTATCATTATGTAAGCTTCTGTTTTATGGTGGGACTTCAGGTTGCAGTCACTCATCTAACAAGTAGTGTGTGGGATATAAATGTAATGTCAATAATTTCCCTAAGTTGAATAACGGGAACGATTAGACTGTTGAATCAAATCTAGGAAATGTCCACTCTAACCCCCTCTACTCCCCCCCCTTGCTCATTCGAACACGTGGCAAATCTTTACCACATTGCGACCCACGCCTAATAAGTTATGTCGCTTCATTGGAATGGAAATCTCAGTGTATTTATAGCAAAGTTTAGGTGTGGAACCAAACTCCATACTGTGTCCCACAATAGCTGCTGCCTCCTCCTCCACACACACTCCCTGCTCCACATAGGCTCGGATGAGCTTCACTCCACCCTCCACTCCACTCTGATCCATCCTCACTGTCACCATAAGGTAGTGTGTGGGCGGGGTGAGTGTGGGCGTGCCCGAGGATAGGTGTGGCAGCAGGGGTGGGTGGGGTGGGCAGTGGGTGGGTGGAGGCATGGCTCACATACACCCACACAAAGCCACGATGATAGAGTGGGAGCAAGGGGAGGAAGTAGAGGGGGTTAGAGTGGAAATTTCCTAGATTTGACTCAATGGTCTAACCATTCCCTTGTTATTCAACTTAGGTAAATTATTGGCATTACATAAATACTAGAGTATCTTTGTTTGACTCAAATGTTGATGAATATTACTAACAAGCAAAGGATTAGCATTTATTCAGAAGGAAGGACAGTAGTACAACCCCATCAGGATGTTATTGATAATGTTGTGTCAAAATGTAGAACTCTTTATTATTTTGTCACTAGTAAGGGGAAAGAAATAATTGTCAGTGCTGAACATGTGTTGGATCAGAGCCTTACTATCTTAGCTATGACAATTTTGTTATGAAATTAAATTACGTATATAGCTTTTGCAACCAGCAGCCAAGGTATCCAAGAGTTCGTAGCCAAGTTCCTGAAAAAAACAGAAAGACTAGTTATACTACAGGTAGCAAATTCATGAATGAGTGCATTACTTCTCTGCCTAAGTTTTAGTGTGTGTGAGTTTTGATGTATGAAAGAGAAAGAGAAGGAGAGAATGGCAAGGTGTCTCCCAGGAATGCATTGTTAATCTTGCAATAAAGATAAATTCATCTTGTATACATTCATGTCCTCTTTGATGGGCAGTACAAGTTCATTTGGAATATGTACAAGTTTCATATATCGGGCTACACGTATGCACTGGAGAGACTTGAAGGGGCATCCTTGTAGCAGGTGAGTGACTGCACCTGGAGGCCACTTAGCAAAGCACAACTGATTTGGGTGGTAGAATGTAGCATTTGGACAGGTAAGAAGGTAACTAACATTTGCCCTTTTAATCACAAGAGGCATAATATCATAACATTTCCCAGGTGGTCCGTTGTTTTTCCCTCTTCGCACATACCCCAGGTGCCACACCAACCCATGCATGCTTAACAATCTTTCTCTATTCCCGCAGATGGGTGGTGGTGGAGGAGGAGGGAGCATGGGCCCAGGTCCTGGAATGGGGGGGATGGGAGGCATGGTTCAGGGGGGCTTTCAGGGGTGCCCAGAGGGACCACTGTACCCTGGCAGTATGGGTCCCCAGCACCAAGGGGCACCTCCTGGGGGGCTGCAGGGACCTCTTGCCTATCTTGAAAAGACCACCACTAATATAGGCATGCCGGAGCCTAGGCGCTGACTAACCTAACTCAGCTAACACGTGCTGGGAACTATTTATTTATAAAGCCTGTAGTGCAGCGAGGCCTCATTCTGGCTTGGAATGGCCACTATAATGACCCTGATCTTCTAATGACCTCAATGTGATGGGATTGAGCTGCTGAAGGACTTAAGGGTAAAAAGTTGTAGCTTCTTACTCACCAGTATGTTGCATTTAATTTCTTTTTCCTCATGGTTCAGTATTACAATTTAACATTTAATGGATATAATGTGTTTGTTTTTGGCCTGTAAAACTTTACCAATACTAGTATGTGTGAAAATTTTGCATCTAACAAACTTGAGTATAGTGGGATGTGGCTTGATTAATACATGCTTTACTGTTATTGGTGGAGGCAGGGCTTGAAGGCAGCCTGAACTTAGCTTACAGAATATCATTTGGTGGGAAATGAGTTTTTTTTACTTCTTAACCAGGTGAGTATATGTGTAGAGGGAGCTCATTGACTTACCTGTTTCATAAACCATCACACTTTCATTTTTGTTTTTTGAAATATGATGGATTTATGACACAGGTAATTGCCATATTTTGGGGACTGGAAATTTTCATTGTATGACAAGCTGCCTTCTGATCGAGAGTTCTTCCTGAAACTTAATGGAATGAGGTCTTGCTGTAGAAAGATATGCAGTATCCACTCCAAACCTGACTGACTTTTTATTATTCATACGTACATACATATTACAGATATTTGATGTGTAGATATTTTTACCTATTTTGCTGTAACCTATTTATGAAGAAATCTATTTTATACCCTGAGTTTTGCTTTACCTCCCCAGTGACAATGAATGTGGGGAAATAATGACCTTGAAACGGATGACATGAAGCGAATGTTCACCTTACGAAAAGGAGTAAGACTAATAATACAAGACATCTTAAACTTCATTAGGTGTATTATCTTACCATAGAATAGCACAAATTTATGTATGCTGCTTTGGATGCCCGAACACCCCTATGTAGCCTAGCAATTTTAGGTCGCAAAATGTGCTGGGAAGAAAATTTGTAGATCTTTCAATTTTTATGAAGTTATTTCTTAAGTTATTTTTTGTCAAGTAAACCCCCTGTGAAAATGTCGAATTTGTTTTAATTCCGTAACAGTTAAACCTAAGGATATGAAATTATCCTAGTTCGTAGTATTAGGTGAAGGTAGTTAGGGTCATCTCCAGGTATTTTTGACGTAGGAGACCAAAATCGTCCACATGTAAAATAATATTACATTTGTTTTAAAATGCAACCACATAAATTTATTTCTATACATTTATACTTTGCGAAGAATATATGCGCTGTTAAATGACACACAAACATGTTGGACCTCAGTTGTGATGCCAGATTTGGGGCTGCTAAATGAAAAATTCATTGTCGTCACAGATGCGTGAAAAGAGCTGGGAGAAATATGTTGTAGATAATTCAATTTACAATGGCGTTAAATCGTGTTGTTTTTTCTCTGCAACAAGAGGTTTCTGAGTGAACTGACAAAAAGTATTGCATAAAGTTTTGTTTATTTGTATAAGGGTAATGGTTGAGGATAGATAATCCTGATGGTGCGTACATGTCCGTTTGTTGTATTAATTAAGAATGGATCGTCTCTATTGTTATTTTACGTAGGACAGAAACATAAGTTTATAAGGGCAAAAAAAGTGGATCTCTCTCTCTCTCTCTCATAGATCAAGGACATTAGGACAGATTTATCTCCTGTACAATTGTGAAATAACCTTTTTGTTGAGAGAGAGAGAGAGAGAGAGAGAATGTTGGTGGGGCGAGGGAATAAAATACCTCTAACTGGGTAATAAGTGAGCAGCCAATGAGGGCGTAGTTTGACCAATAGAGTGAGGTAATGCAATCTGACAGAAAAAATTTCAGTTGGTGAGGAGTAGCCAGACAGCCAACACAGACTACTTATTACTGGATAAGGGTAATGAATAATGATTTACTTTGCTGATGATGATAGTGATGATGATGCAATCTGCTGCCATAAACGATGAGGACATGCGAGGTCTATGTAACATTATATATTCTCATCATTATGTTTTCAATGGCATGGTCAATGGTGTGCTCAATACAAAAGCGAACATTTGAATCCACTGGAAAGTTAGTAAAAACGCCTTTGTAAAAATAGTGTAAATAAATACATTGACCCGATATCTGATAGTTAGCCGAAGTAAAAGTATACATATTTCATAAAAAAAACCCGCTCAGTTGTGAAATTAGGTTATGATCCTGGCTAAGCACTTATATATAATAGATGTATGTTTGGTTTTACTATGATTTGTATTTGTATTTATGCATTGTCTTAAACATACTTTGTGTGTGCATAATTTATTGTCCATCATATTTATTTAGTCTTATTTTTATTTATATTTACAAACCTTTCCTATAATTTATCTATATTGTTTATTTGTTTTTTGCTTTGATAAATGACAAAATTATGAGCCGAAATGAGTGACTCAGGCAGGCTATAGTAACCATGCTGTCTGATGTCCGGTGTGAGTGAGTGTGAACCTTGATTGCGTAATGGTTACCAGCTACCTGGCATGAGTTGGCGAGAATCAACACACAGTACAGCAAGAGCGAGTGAGTGAGAGAGTGTGGCGGGTGTGAGATGTCTTGGTCGCTGGTGAAGAGAGGCCTCGAACTGTGTGAGGAGGACGAGAAGGGTGAGGATGGATGCATTATTTTTCGTCTGTTCTTATCTCCTCTGCAATGTATTTATTTCTCATTATTTTATTACTGTTCTTTCCTCCTTTGGAATGTATCTGTTTCTCAGTTTGTAGCGCCATGCATGCTACTGGCCAAACAGTTATGTAGTTATGAGACAATGTTTGTAAAGTTGTTATTGCCATGGGGTTCCTATCTATGTAAGACTTGGGCATATTGGAAAGGCTCTACGTTGGTTACTGATACCTATGATATCCTCTTAATTTGTTATTGGTGGAGCTTAACAGTGCATTAAAGGTTCTACATTAGATTTTTTAATGAAAATGGGGAACTTCCATAGCCATTGGCACCGATGACAGTAGTGAAGGTTTTGATTAGCTCGTCATGACAGAGTGAAGGAATTTGATTTTTTATGCCTGCCTCTATATACTTAATAGTACGCAGCAGCAATCAAGGTCACTTGAAGGCAACGTAAACCACAGGAGTGTTCTAACAGATTCTTCCATCCTCGGCCCCTGTGTTGCTAAATGACGTCAATTACTTATACTAATAAAAACAAACTATACACAGGTGTGGAATGTAATATACTTTTTTTTTTTTAATCAAAAGATTTCTGATATTTTTATACAGCTATTTCTTATATTTGAGGAGTATCTATCATGAAAAATATTTATTTACTAAAAAAGAAAAAAAAAAAAGGCCAAAAAAATAGTATCATTAAAACTAAAACATAATGAAAAAATGGCTTTGTTTATTAATTTGTGATTCTTTAAGGAGTATAATATTTGGTGGAGTATTAAATCTACCGTAATGATTTTTGTTTTCTTAAAAGACAAAATCGATTAATTTCTAGAAATAAAAGTTTCCTGTGAAATTACCTGAAACTTTGCTGAAAATAGGTACATGGTGATTATTTGGAAGAATTTTCATTATGCTTCATGTGATCCTATATTATGAACATATTCATCAGTAATATTAGGAAGAATCGTCTTCATGCTTCATGTAGTATATAATTGTATAGTAAATGAAAAGTAAAATGAAGTACAGGTGACAAGAATAACGCCAGGGAAATGTTTCTTCACTTCATGATTTTTCAGAAATCAAGAGCAGGAAGGTTGACGAGGTGACGACACGCAAAGGTTCTCGTCATCAGAAGGAAAAGAGGGCAGCTAAGCAGAGGAAGATAGTGGAACAGAAGCAGCAGGAAGTCAAGAGTCTGTTTAGCCAGAAGCAGGTGAGATTTTTCTTATGAGACCAGAAGGGAAAACTCACTTTTTCTGAAAAACTTCATGTGTAACCTTCAACCACCATGAACTTTTAAAACTTACTGCCAGCAGAAATGTTTTAACAAGGTATTTTTTTTATCTTATCTTTGCCTAAGATTGTGTACTTAGTAATTTGTTGGAGAATTTGTGTCTTGCAGAAGATTGCTTAGGGGGTCACACTGCATATTTCAAGGATATACTTACATTGTAGCTAGAGAGTTTTGATGTTTTATCTTGCAGGTTGTGAGTGCTTTGGAGAAGTATCGGCATAACGCCCCAAAAGATCGCACCTTGCACAATATTAAACTACTGAAAAAGATTGACAAGAAGGCCACACCAAAAGAGTATGTAGAAAAGGTAAGATTGTATTTTTGTTCTTTAAAGCAGACAATGGCATGAGTTGCCACTAGTCACCGGATAGAATCCACTCTTTAGACTGATTTGTCCATAAACTTTTAATTAAATTTTTTTTATTTATTTTGTTTATTTATTTATTTATAAAAAAAATTTACAGAATATATGTAAAGAACAACAAATGCCGTACTTCCACCTTTTCTCAATTCCCTAAAAAAACTTTATTACTTTTAAACTAATACTTTTTATTCATGTGTGAAATTTTTAAAAATTTATACTTATTTTTATACTGTATATAATGCTGCAAAGATAAGAACTGTATTTGAGGTACAATGTTCGTTTCAGATTGTAAGCCAGCACAACAAACAGCTAGAGAGAAGGGCAGGTACACAGGAGCAGGGACAAGCACAGGGCAAGAAGAAACCCAAGGAGACTTCAGTGTTTTCTGATGAAGACTTTGAGAAGATGAACAAGGAGTGGCTGAAGCTGTACTAGCAAAGGCACGTCCTACACCACTTGTACTAACAGTCCTTTGTTAACTATATGAATCCCCGTATTTTGTTCCCTTGTACAGCATACGCAATGGTTTTGTAGATCATAACATGTCTTGCATAACCTATGGTCACCCCTAATATACTTCTGTAACCTGTAGTATTTCATCACCTAGAAAACAGAACCTTTCAGTAATATTACTTGTACGCCCTAAACTCACACCTCTAACAGTGATATCCTTGATGCTACTACTAGCACTATATTCATAAAAGTGTCACCACAATACTCTCCACTGTCTTGTTCCTTGCACTTTAGAGTTACATTCCCTGTCATGACTAAACTTTGGTGTTCCCATCTGATTTCACAATTTTACTTCTAGGTAGTAATGCTTTGCAGGTGTAAGTGTAACTCATTTACTTGCTCACTATTTATGCAAACTTTTGACATTGTCTTGATGAGTTTGATAGGATCTTCATCTTTATTGTGAAAGTTGTTAAATATGAGTAATCCTTGATGGAAATTTGCTTCATACTGATGTATAAATCCCTACTGTCATCTGTTATGTTAAGATTGACACGAGGGTTCAGTGATCATGATGTATCCTTGCATTATTGCTGTTTATAAGCCTTAGATTGTGCATTACATCAGCTTTTGACTGCACAAAATACCCAGCTAGCCTTGTAATGTCATCTGGCATGAATGTAACTTGGTATGATATGTATTGCTTCCTAGACTGACAATTCTTCTCTTCTGCATCAACAGACTATATTTGAGAGGCCTTAAACAGCCCTCAGTGTTTGTGGGTGACTGGCCAGCTGCTGGTAGTTCATGGTAGAGGGAGCCACCCACTCTTAGCACCCCTGGAAATGGTCCCTTTAACTTTGCTCCTGCAGGGGATGCCTTGCTGATTGTAGACTTTATTAAAGGATTGTACTTGTTTAGATGACCAAGTAGCTTGTGCTTGCTCTGTTATAGATATTTGTTGGATGTGAGAACATTTGGCAGTTTTTGCATGCATGATAAGCGCATCCTTTTGTATCCTTAAGTGCAGCTTGACATCTAATGCATGAGTGTATGTTTATTTGACTTAATACTTTGTTCATATTTTGAAATACCAATGTGTATATGTGTGCACATGTTGATGTACTTTTAGTGTCCAGTGTCCCCCTGTTGTGAACACATATTGCCTGTGTGCTTAGTGTTGAACCCTCCTGAATCAGCATGGCTCTCAATGACAGGCTGACTGGCAGGATTGTAACACTGGCCTTTGTGTTTGCCCTCTTTGCTATAACAGTGTGGCATCTCCTCTACCAATCACAGTACGATGTGTTTAACCTTGTTCCATCACCCTTGTATGCTTTTGGGGTGATCCGATACCTGTTCCTTGTGCTGTCTGTGGTCATCTTGTGTTTCATGATGTATGCTTGTATTAACTCACATTCCCACACTTGATTCTTTCAGATTTGGCACCGAGTGATTGAGTGTATGAAGGCACAACACAGGCACCTATTAATAGCCCACAAAATATGCAAAGGTGCCCAAGGACCCTGAGTGAACCTTTGCCTTCTTGCCAATTAGAAGCCGGAGAGGACGGCGCATAGTGCCTTGCTGGGCAGTGTGTGTGTGTGTGTGTGTGTGTGTTCACGTGTGTGCATGTGTGTGGAGTGATGTTTGGACATGACCGTGTGATAGGTCAGTGTGTGCTGGTGGTGTCGGCAGTAGTGGTGGTGTACTATCTTGTGTGGGTGGTGGGACTGCCATTTGTGGATGAGGACAGTTCCTTGCGAGCCCTCTTTCCCAGTCCCATCTTGGCCATCATCACACCCACACTCATCTTGGTGTTCCTTCTGGTCATCACCGGAGTGTACATTGTCAAGGCTTTGTTGGATGCTGACAGGCTGGAGAAAGGCAAAGTTAAGTTATCATGATCAGGTTACAAGTCATGTGGAAGTTGTAACTAATTAGATATAAGCTAAATGAAGCTTAAAATCATTGAAATCAGGTTTGTCAGGCTTATGGCAAAGCAGCTAAGCAGTTGTAATTGTTTCAGGTGACCTCATTCTGTAACTTAATCAGCCTCTGTCTTTTAGATTAGAATATTCAGTCGGGCTCACAATTCAGGTAATGATTTATGTTGCATTTGTTTGTTGTTATTGGTGACTCAAAATATCCCTTTAGATGCATAACAGCCTGGTATATAGGTGGATAGATAAAAATATCAAGCTATATAATTTAAGGTGAATACACCAGTGTTCATGTGAACAGCAACATTAGGACAGAATCAAAGAAAACTTAATCATCCTTTACTAATTGTGTTTATGATGTCATCTTGGATTGTGGTTGGGATCTCTGGGGTGACAAATGGGGGCAAATCCACCCTCGCCAAGCAGATGCAGTCACGCCTCCCCACTCACACACAAGTTCTCTCCCAAGATGAATATTTTTACCCAGTGGACTCCCAGTATCATATCCCATCACCTGGAGGCTTGCAACACCACAACTGGGATGTCATCACTGCCTTGGACATAAAGAAGATGGTGTATGATGTGAATGAGATTGTGAAATCTCACCCAGACCCAACTGACTGCTGCAGCGAGGAAAGCATTGTCACTGTGCCATCAGGTGTGATGGACTTTCGTCCAGTCCTGATTATCGATGGATTCATCCTTTATGATCACCCAGAGATGGTAAAACTCTGTGACTTGCGTTACTTCATCACTCTAAGGAAGGAAGAGTGTTGGAAGAGGAGGTCAATGAGGTGCTATGACCCACCAGATCCTCCTGGGTACTTTGAGGCGTGTGTGTGGCCCATGTATGAGCAGCACCTGGCTAAGGTGAAGGAGAATACTCCTGATGTGATATTCCTTGATGGGATGAAGGACAACCTTTCCCTTATCCTCCAACAAGTAACTGCAGCTGCCAAGGGTAAGAAGTACTCAGGAGCAATACTTGGCTAGATGGATAAAGGAAGCCAACCATATGGTCAGAAATTAGGTGTTACATACTAATTCATTCTGCAATGAACAACAATTGGTTGCTGTCTATACAGTAGCTACAGTTGATTTTCATTGCAATAATGTTACACCTATTCTATCTATTTATCTATCTATGCCTCATCCTAAGAACTTCTGCCAAGGGATGGTCGTGACACAAGTTTCCATTTATTCCCTCCTTTCATTCTCTAATCTTCACATTCTTTTCTCTCCTCTCACTCACATACTTTAGCATTTGCATCTCTATGCACATTCTTCCATTCATCATTCACTGCTTCAATCACTTTGCTTACATCCTTTCCAATTCCTTCATTCCATAATCTTTTAACTCTAAGCCTCTTTCTCTTTCCCTCTATTCTCTTCCTAAACTTCCACTTGTCTCTCATTTTCATTGTCATTAGTACATCATAATGGTTTGATCCTCAAACAACTCATAACGTTTGCATCCATCACATAGTCCTTATCTTTTATCCACAGTCATATAGTTCATTAATCCCTTTCATTTCACATTTTTACTTTCATGTCATCCATCACAAGCACCTTCCATTAAGCCTCAAATCTCTTAACGTATTCATTTAAATTCTTCCAAAAGTGTATTATTCGATTCCTACGTTTTGCCGTTGATATGTTCACTGGTGCATACATACACTCGGACATACTTAACTATTCTGATCTTGCATTTTATTCAGGTTATTCATGTAACCTTCCCACCATATTTAGCCACACGTTTCCACACAGTTTTACATCAGAACTGTGCAACCTTCCTTGTTCTCTTATATCTTGTGGTACAGTACTCGGCTCATCACCTGAAGGTTGCGAGTTCAACCCTGGCTGACAGCAGCTTCTAGGTGAGAGTGGTAATGCTCTCGTTAATCCTAGCAGAACTGTATGATATATAGCTACCTAGTTTTGGGAGGATTATTTAATCAATCCTTCCTCCTTTATATCCCTTTCCACATTCCATCTTCATTTCCTTTTCGACACTCAGATCGTTTTACTCAAGCCCAACACATACACTCTTCCTTTCTGACAACTTTCAACAACCATTCTTTTTTTTTGCACATTTCAGACCATTTACATTGAAGCATACATCCTCAATTAACTCATTCATCTTTCATTCCTTCCTCTGAAAATCCTGCCACACCCTAACAGATGGCTCAAACTTAGCACACTGTATCCCGTTGAACATTGGTTGTGAAAATAACATAAAAAGTGGAAAAAGTTGGATGTTATGCAGCACCTTCCCCGTCAGTTCGTCTCGGAGTTTACTAATGGTGCACACCACGTGAAGTTGGGGATGCGGTTGTCTACCATTTATTGAAGTGATAGATGTGATTGCTTTTTTGTTTTACTTTTTCCAAAATACGAGCAATCAAAACAATTCTGATTTACTTCATTGGATGCGATTCTGCCACCGTGCAAAGCCGAAAAGACCTAATGGAAGCTTTAATGCAGTTAACCTTATGCATAATGGGTTTTGGTTTTATTTAGGTGATGCGTGAGTTTAGGCTGTGAACGAAAACTTTGTATGTATGCATTAGGTTAGAATTGTACTAAAAATTGTTATTGTTATTGGAAAGACAAATTTGATTTAACCTACGTTGAATTTGGGGATTTCATTGGTAATTTTCAGTTTATTATCACATAGATTTTTATTTGATACAACCTATGAACTCTACTTTTAACGGGTTTCAATGTGCCCCGGCAGCATTTCTGATGAAGTTGATGTGCCATTATATATACTTAGAAAAAGACAAACATATATATTTTTCTTTTAACAGCAATTGCTGGCTCAATCAACGTCCATCAGGTGTGCAGTGTTACCTAGCATTGAGTTATGAGGTAACCAGCATGTATACTGTGCTCAAGTAGTCAACGCATAAAAGTGTCAGGGAAGAATTTGTGATCCTTAATGATTTTCTTTTATGTAATCCTAAGTCCATTGTAGCAGGTACTGACATGTATTAGCTTATAGTTGAACTCAGTTACTCCAAGAAAGTAGAAGTTAAGATTGTTAAAAGGAAGTTGTTACTGGCCATGTTGGTAATGAGGTGCGTAAATGTCCTAACCGTATAGTGTTAAGTGTTATGAAGTATTGTTTGCCATATGTCCAACGCACCAGCAGTGGCTCCTCCAAGGTCTTAATACACATGGTTGAATATTTGAACTTTAGGGAGACTTTGTGTATTGGTATATTGGAGAGCCAACTAAGCAAGACAACTATTAACATCAATAGATTGCATATGTCATCATTCCATTAATCACGGTGTACTAACTTGGCCATTATGCTAAAGGATACACATTATTCTGGATCCATCACTATTCTAGCCATCTCAGGTATGTCTGGCTCATTGGTCCCATTTTTGTATGTTAAATGACAACTGATATAACTTGAAGTACCATTACTATTACCTATGGTTCCAAACTCAGAATTTTGTACAATTTTGAACATATATGTGGAGGGAAAGTTGAGTTGATTAAACATGAAAAAAAAATTTTGGTCTTATTTCTTATAAGTGACTTCCACTGTAGTTGGGTTAAACTATAACATACTATTTGAATATCTGGTGAAATGTATAGTGACGCTTGTGGTTCTATAAAACTTAGTGAAGAAATAATGGAAGAAGTAGGTGTAGGTGGATTTAAATACTATGTTCGAATCTATACAAAGAGGAGAAATATTAATTTGATATAAACAAGGGAAAAATTAGAAGAAAAAACTACAAAGGTGGAAAGTAATAGAATGAAATCGCCTTATTCCTGACGCGGATGCAATTATCGAAGTTGGTTCACATCACCAGTCTCGAAGAAAGTGTTGCAAGGACTTCGAAGTAACAGTTAACATTGATTGGCTGTTGATCGCTGTGAGCATGCATGACATTGCAGACCAGAATTATACATGTTCTAGCATACATAAACTTGTCTTCACTGCATTACAAAAGGCAAACACTAGTAATACACATTATGCATTCAAATTGATGCAAGTAGTGATCTTGAGTTGTGGCGCTTGTGTGAGCTTTGAGTCAATGAGCAAGGCGATGTATTATTTTCCCTATAACATGTTTTCGTAGGTATTAATACATTTGGCCTAATGCTTCTGATATCTGGGTGAATTCCTAAATAGTATGGCAAATTCAGCTGCAAGATTGTGCGAGATTTGGCCGTTAACTCTTGTCCAACGTCTGGCAACCCTGCTTGACTTCACCTGTCCACTAGCCAGACGGGCCCACACCAGACAGGTGAGTTGGGCGCAAACCATCCTAACGCGCGGACCTACGTCACCTCACTCCATCACCTGCTGCTTCATCTGTCCTTTTAGTGTGCATGTGACTTGTAGATACTGACCTGAAAATGTGACACAAATGCTTACCAAGTCTGGAGGCCTGAGTTTGAGGCGGTGGCGGGAAGGAGGAAGGTCATGTGTAGTGGGCGAGGTGGTGGTGGCAGCTTGGAAGTGTGTGTGGGGGTGCCCGCTGGCCTGAGAAATATGTAGATCACACTTCACAAGCACTGTGCCTAGCGAAGTGAATCCAAAGTGACGTAATGCATTATTGAATTAAAGAAGAAAGGAATATGGAAGTCCACTATTGAACTTGTGGCATTCCGTTTGAATTATTGGTACGTGCTACCCTCCAGACTGGAGCGAGTGGTGCTGATAAACCAATATATATTTTTTTCCTGAAGAGATTAAGTAGACCTAAATGATTTGTGAGTGCAGTTACTAGTGACTTAAGTGACTGTCAGTCAGAAGCATTGAGAACTGGCGGAAAAAATAAGTAAGGGTCGAGAAAATAAGGTCAGGCGGATCTTAGGGTGTAGTGTGGAGAGGTTTCACGCCCCTCATACTTGATCCAGCCCCACCATGATCCCAAGTGAACTTGTGCTTCAGTGGTGACACAGGTTCACACACCCAGCCAGCAATGCCCTCCACCACCGCTCCAGTGGACAAGTTCCACCATTACAAGCGGCCAGGGTCAAGGCGCTCCAGAGTCAACTACAACTATAAGGTAAAATTGATAACACGTATATGTACGTACGTGTTACTTAAATGTCACTTGACAATATGAATTAAGCAAGGTGTCTGATGCTGTTCTGGGAAAATTAGTGAAATTGCAATGATTTCAAGTTCCCCTAATTAGCGCCTTGACTTACATTACTAGACTAAGGGAAATTGTTTTATGATTCAATTAAGTCTTTGATCAGATTTTAATTAACCACCAGAAACCGATAATGACTTTCAGGTCACCTAATTATCAAAGCCATCAAGGTCGTGAGGACGGTAATGAGGTTATTTCCTACTGTAAAGTTGGTTGTGACGGGTCGCAATTGGTTTTAGGCGGGAACTGTAGACAGCCCAATAAACACTTCTGATCAGAGGACGAGTTCAATGGTGGTTTTTGCTTAGTCTAGATAAACCAAAACTATGTAGCAAACTTCTTTTTTTTTTTTCGTGTCATGCTGAAATGTCTCCCAGCAGTCAGAGCGTGAAAATGTGCCACTTATCAACCTTGTTTGGCGGGAACTAACCTTTCATGTAGTTAATGATTGATATGCACGTCAGCTTACAACCTTTTTTGCACTTTTAACCTATCTGACTCTAATCTTTTCATTTTAACCCAGCAATGTGTGTATAGCGCATGAATTTACTTTTCAAGCACTTTTTTTTATGCACATCAGAACTGTTTTGTAGCACGCGCCCAAAGAAGGCAGCATTTAGGTTAGGTTAGGTTAGTTCATTACTCATTTAGATTACGTGGAAGACAAAAAAATGCTAATTCTTGGTTCTTATTTTGCACACCTACCTCAACACTCACCTGAAGCAAGGGTGGAGCAGACGGCGAGGCGGGAGAGCCTGAAGCAAACATAAGACACGCTCAAGATCTATCCTTGATCAGTAACTCCACCCTCTAAGAAGAAAAAGAGAGAGAAAAAAGAAAACGTAGTCCGGGCAATTATTCGGACGAGGCAAGGTTTCATGTGCTACATCCTTCGACTTTTCAAACAAAACTAGAGCATGACGAAAATAAAAATAAGAACTTGTCAAGAACGTAGAAACTGTGCATTTGTCGTGAAGGAGAGTGAAAGAAAACCGCGCACAATAGACATCAGTAGCTACAAGAGTCTTCAGGGTGATCCTTATACAGCCCTCGACCCCTAGCACCATACGTTCACCTCTTCAACCTCTCTTCAGCTCCTCTTTCCTCACAGTAAACGCAGTGAGATTACTACCCACATAACATTAACCTCTCTTCAGCTAGTCTTTCCTCACAGTAAGCGCAATGAGACCTCACACCACATTAACCTTTCTTCAGCTCCTCTTTCCTCACCGTGAACGCGAAAAGTGAGGAGCGCAGGAGGTGGTAGTTGGCCCAAGCGAAGAAAAACATTGACTCGGGTATGAAGTGATGGCGGTGTTTGAAGGCATGACGCTGTAGCCTCCTCGTCATACCCCGCTGGTTAGGACAACAGTGGGGGAGGTTCGGTATGAGAACGGTCATTACAAGCTGCCTCCACGGGGTTACCTACCTTGCACGGTTCAGAGGTGGAGGTGGGAATACAGGAAGGTGAAGTGCGTGGAGCGGAATAATCTTTTTTGAAGTTTGTGTCGTCTCCCGAACGTCATTCCACCTCCCTCCATTTTCGGGTGAACGTACGCGCCCCTGCTTCACCCCTCACCTCTCCTCTCTACCTCCTCCTCCTTCTTCACCTCCTCGCGGGCGTTGCCTTGAGGGGTGGAGTTTCATCTCAGACACATGGGCACCGACAACCCATGGCGGTGGAGGGTGACGGCGATTACCTGAGAGAGAGAGAGAGAGAGAGAGAGAGAGAGATAGAGATAATGATTCCGATTTCAGGTTTATGATTCATCCTTGTGGTTTACTTGTGTTATTTGATGCCTTACCTTTTTTGTTTTTAATGAATGTGATCTAAATACTTCGTGGCTTTTGTTGATGGTTGAATGTGATAAGAAAAAAATATGTTAATTTAAATGGAAACCTTGAGATGGATGCAGTTATATTATATTTTGAATTTTGTAGATTCATAAGTGAAGCTGTAAGTTTGTATATTGGAAGTGGTTACAATAGAAATTTTCCTACCAACTGTATGCAAAAGTTAGATTAGATTAAGTTAAGTTAGGTTAAGTTTAGTTGGGTTAGGATAATTTAGGCCAGGTTAGGTTAAGTTTGGTTTGATTAGGTAATGTTAGATTAGTTAGGTTAGATTAGTAAGGTTTGGTTGGGTTAGGTTAGATAGGTTATGTTTAGTTAGGTTAAGTTAAGTTAGGTTAAGTTTAGGTTTTGTTTAGTTAGGTTAGGTTAGATTTGTAAGGTTTGGATAGGTTATGTATAGTTAGATTAGGTTAGAATAGAAAGGTTAGGATAAGTTATGTTAGGTTAGGCAGAATATGCAGGTATATTTTCCTTGGTATGCAATGGAGTCTTTGTTTACGTGTGGGAGTGTGGGAAGAATGGGCCGCGGGGCTCCACTGTTGAGTATGCGGTGACTTTCTTTGAGACTTTCATCGCGACCTTGCTGGGTGCTCTCTCTCTCTCTCTCTCTCTCTCTCTCTCTCTCTCTCTCTCTCTCTCTCTCTCTCTCTCTCTCTCTCTCTCTCTCTCTCTCTCTCTCTCTCTCTCTCTTTCGGTTTTTTCCCATTTCTTTCTCTCTAACTCTTTCGACCTTGGCGGAAGCAATTTCTAGCATGGTTCAGTGAATTAATATCACTTGGAGGTACAGCTTGAGTGATTTCCACACACACACACACACACACACACACACACACACACACACACACACACACACACAGAGAGAGAGAGAGAGAGAGAGAGAGAGAGAGAGAGAGAGAGAGAGAGAGAGAGAGAGAGAGAGAGAGAGAGAGAGAGAGAGAGAACTGTTGCAGTACATATAATTAAGGTAGATTAAATCTCTCTCTCTCTCTCTCTCTCTCTCTCTCTCTCTCTCTCTCTCTCTCTCTCTCTCTCTCTCTCTCTCTCTCTCTCTCTCTCTCTCTCTCTCTCAACTGAGTTTCGTTTAGACTCCTCAGGGTCGTGCCTTTCCTATCCTCTTGTGTTCTTTGTCCGCGTCTTACCCTCTCTGCCTTACCCTCTCTCCCTCCTTCTCCCTCCCTCTCCAGCCTTCTCCCTCCCTCTCTCCTCCCTCTCACCTCCCTCTCTCTCCTCTCTCTCCTTCTCTTCTCCCTCTCTCCTCCCTCTCTCCTCCTTCTCCCCTCACCCTCACCTTTCTTCAGTGGCGTCGTTAGGCCTGGGTGTCCTAAGCTACAACCCCGAATGTTTTATGAAGACTCCAGGATCTCTCTCTCTCTCTCTCTCTCTCTCTCTCTCTCTCTCTCTCTCTCTCTCTCTCTCTCTCTCTCTCTCTCTCTCTCTCTCTCTCTCTCAAACAAAAATATAAATTAAAAACACTCGAATCATGCATTTAAACGATCTAAAATAATATCATATCTTTAATAGGACTGCAAACATGTTTTTTCTTCTTCAATTTTGTGGGATCATTCAAGAAGCAACTCTACTCAACACTACTTGGCACGCGTACATTTATTTATTTATTTTTTTTTTTGAGAGAGAGAGAGAGGGAAAAAAATATTGGTTACAGTGTGTCATAGTAAAAGCATCAAAGGTGACCAGAGGAGGAGACGGAAGAGTAACCTGTATAAGTAATAGCATTTCCTGGATTGGCTTGAGGATCTCTAGCCAACATTCAGCTCCTCCTCAACGCCCTCTGCAGAAGCTCATGTAAATACACTCCATTGAAGGCTCCCTGAAAGCTCTTCCAAGACTGTAAGCTTGGATGAACGAACTCCTTTAATACAAACCTTCTATTTTTATCTTTACTTTCTTAAAACACACACACACACGCATATACACACCTACATATCATATTTTTTTGTATTCATCATTTACCGAGTGATTTCAGGAAGCAGCTCACTTTGATTACTGTTCACTGTTCTTGTTCCTATATGGGGGCGAGGTTCGTGTCCCCCTAAATCC
>JAPQNM010000029.1:6645398-6647898 GCA_029783475.1 Metacarcinus magister | reverse complement strand
TTTTCTCTCTTGTTTCCCTTCCATACCCTTGCTTAATCTTAATCTTCTCTCTCTCTCTCTCTCTCTCTCTCTCTCTCTCTCTCTCTCTCTCCTCTCTCTCTCTCTCTCTCTCTCTCTCTCTCTCTCTCTCTCTCTCTCTCTTCTTATCTTTCTTTCCTCTCTCTACAGTTGCATTTCTTCTCTTTTATTTCCTCCAATGCTCATCTTTTCCTTCCCTCCACATTTCTTGCCTTCCCTCACTTCCCTTCATTTCCCTCCTCATGACTTTCCCTCCTTCCCCCTCCCTTCCCCTCCCTTCCCCTCCCTTCCCCTCCTTTCCCCTCCCTTCCCCTCAATGCACGACCCTTCCCCTTTCCTACAATTTCCTCCTTTCTCCTCCTCCCCCCCCTCCTCCTCCTCCTCCCCTCCTCCCCTCCTCCTCCTCCTCCTCCTCCTCCTCCTCCTCCTCCTCCTCCTCCTCCTCCTCCCCCTCCTCCTCCTCCTCCCCCTTCCTCCATTTTAAAACCGCCCCCCCATTCCCTCCTCTTTTGCGTACAATTTCCTCTTGTCTTCCCCTCCCTCTCTTACATTTCACCTCCCTCCTCCTCTTCTTCTTCCTCCTCCTCCTCCTCCTCCTCCTCCTCCTCCTCCTCCTCCTCCTCCTCCTCACACCCAGAAAATGTCCACACGTCATTGACATTTAAAAAAGGTTATAAAAGTGAAAAAATATGATGATAATTAGAAGTATTAATGAGGAAAACAGATCAGATAGAAGGTTGTCATTTATTTTCATTGTCATTCTATTTTTTCCCTCGCTCTCTCTCTCTTTCTTTTTCTTTTCTTTATTTTCTTTATTTTATTTTGTTATATTCTTTCATCGTGGTATGTTTTTTTATTATTTTTTATTATTATTATTGCTGTTATTAGGTATGATAATGACACGTCGTTTGTCCTCTTTTACTTGTCATTGTTCTTGCATTATTATTATTTTTTTTTATCATTATTATTATTTCTTTTTATCATTATTATTATTTCTTTTCATCATTATTATTATTATTATTTTTATTTTTTGTATCTTTTAACGTTTGTGTCAAGACGTGAGAATTGAAATTGGTTCGTGTAGGATATTATTAATCACGAGAGAGAGAGAGAGAGAGAGAGAGAGAGAGAGAGAGAGAGAGAGAGAGAGAGAGAGAGAGAGAGAGAGAGAGAGAGAGAGAGAGAGAGAGAGAGAGAATCAACTCACAATGCAACTCGTTTTTCTTCTCGTAGGTAAAATAGGTTTCGTGCATCTATAATGTTTGTATGTATTGTTCCCGAAACGACTGTCTTTTGTTCACCTGGGCTTTGTTGTTGCCCATAAATCTCTCTCTCTCTCTCTCTCTCTCTCTCTCTCTCTCTCTCTCTCTCTCTCTCTCTCTCTCTCTCTCTCTCTCTCTCTCTCTCTCTCTCTAAGTACGTGAGAGAGCACATTCACCTTGTGTTATAATAATTTCGTATTCATGTAATTTACTGTAATTGTTTCTTTTCAATTGTAATGAAAAATTTATGACAAGCAATGTTTTTTTGTTTTTATTCAATGTTTCCTTTTTTTATTTTATTTTGAATTCAAGTTTATTGTGTATGATTTGGTATTTAATTTCCTTCTTTATTTATTCATCTTATTTACTACAGTTCTTCTATCTGTTTTGTAGTAGTAGTAGTAGTAGTAGTAGTAGTAGTAGTAGTTATTGCTATTCATATATACAATTCTAAATACTACCCTTATAATATAGTCTCCCTTCCCTTCACTCTCCTTATCTCCCTTCCCTCTCCATCTCAGTCTCCCTTCCTGCCTTTGTATTCTCCCTGTCCCTTCACCCTTCCATGTTAGTGCATGTGGGAGGGAGAGAAGGACATACAAGGAGGCATGAGCATAGAAGGATCCTCAAGGTTATTCTATCTAAAACATTGTCATTCTGATGCTTATATTCTTCAAAGGATGGAGGAAGAGGGGAGGAGGATAAAGAAGGGAAGGGGGGGAGAGGGGAAGAAGGATGGAGGGATTTTTCAAGGCTGTGTAACTTTGGGTGAGAGAATTGGAGGGAAAGAGGAAGTGATTGAGGAAACGTTGATTACGTAAAAAATAAAAAGATATATATAGAAAATGTAGTGAGAATTGTGTGTTTCCTTTGAGAGAGAGAGAGAGAGAGAGAGAGAGAGAGAGAGAGGAGAGAGAGAGAGAGAGAGAGAGAGAGAGAGAGATAAGACGGAAGGAGAGAAAGTAAACAATACGTGACTTCCTCTTACATTGACCCGCCCCCCACCCCCCCCTTTCTCTCTCTCTCTCTCTCTCTCTCTCTCTCTCTCTCTCTCTCTCTCTCTCTCTCTCTCTCTCTCTCTCTCTCTCTCTCTCTCTCTCTCTCTCTTTGGAAAGTAGGAAAGTACCAGAGTAGTAGAGTAAAATTTTAATATAGACGGAATAATTTATGATGATGATGATGATGATGATGATGATGATGATGATTTTCTGTCTTTCTTA
>JAPQNM010000029.1:6633278-6635778 GCA_029783475.1 Metacarcinus magister | reverse complement strand
TGACTTTCCTACTCATTTTCCCGAAAGCTATTAGAGATATTGGAAATATGATTGCAGCATCTGATACACCTAATTAAACTGTACAACTGTCCATAAGAATATTTGTTCTATGACTAATAATTACTCAATAAAATGAAACTTAATATTTCTATATAAACATAACTTTTCTCTCATTTCCTCGAAAGCTATTAGAGATATTGGAAATATCATTGCAGCATCTGATACGGCCTAATTAAACTGTAAAACTGTCATTATTAATATTTGTTCTATGACTAATAATTACGCAGTAAAATGAAACTTAATATTTATATAAAAACATGACTTTCCTCCTCATTTTCTCGAAAGCTATTAGAGATATTGGAAATATCATTGCAGCATCTGATACACCTAATTAAACTGTACAACTGTCATTATGAATATTTGTTCTATGACTAATAATTACGCAGTAAAATGAAACTTAATATTTATATAAAAACATGACTTTCGTCCTCATTTTCCCGAAAGCTATTAGAGATATTGGAAATATCATTGCAGCATCTGATACACCTAATTAAACTGTACAACTGATATTATGAATATTTGTTCTATGACTAATAATTACTAGTGAAATTAAACTTAATATTTATATAAAAACATGACTTTCCTCCTCATTTTCCCGAAAGCTATTAGAGATATTTGAAATATCATTGCAGCATCTGATACACCTAATTAAACTGTACAACTGTCATTATGAATATTTGTTCTATGACTAATAATTACGCAGTAAAATGAAACTTAATATTTATATAAAAACATGACTTTCCTCCTCATTTTCCCGAAAGCTATTAGAGATATTGGAAATATCATTGCAGCATCTGATACACCTAATTAAACTGTACAACTGTCATTATGAATATTTGTTTTATGACTAATAATTACGCAGTAAAATGAAACTTAATATTTATATAAAAACATGACTTTCCTCCTCATTTTCTCGAAAGCTATTAGAGATATTGGAAATATCATTGCAGCATCTGATACACCTAATTAAACTGTACAACTGATATTATGAATATTTGTTCTATGGCTAATAATTACGCAGTAAAATGAAACTTAATATTTATATAAAAACATGACTTTCCTCCTCATTTTCTCGAAAGCTATTAGAGATATTGGAAATATCATTGCAGCATCTGATACACCTAATTAAACTGTACACCTGATATTATGAATATTTGTTCTATGGCTAATAGTTACGCAGTAAAATGAAACTTAATATTTATATAAAAACATGACTTTCCTCCTCATTTTCTCGAAAGCTATTAGAGATATTGGAAATATCATTGCAGCATCTGATACACCTAATTAAACTGTACAACTCTCATTATGAATATTTGTTCTATGACTAATAATAACGCAGTAAAATGAAACTTAATATTTACATAAAAAACATGATTTTCCTCCTCATTTTCTCGAAAGCTATTAGAGATATTGGAAATATCACTGCAGCATCTGATAGACCTAATTAAACTGTAAAACTGACATTATGAATATTTGTTCTATGACTAATAATTACGCAGTAAAATGAAACTATATATTAATATAAAAACATGACATTCCTCCTCATTTTCTCGAAAGCTCTTAGAGATATAGGAAATATCATTGCAGCATCTGATAGACCTGATTAAAATCTACTACTGTCAATATGAATATTTTCAATAGTAATAATAAATACTGAATTTTACTTTTTTTTTAATTACTTTCTTCCTCGTTTTCTCGAAAGCTATTAGAGATATTGGAAATATCATTGCATCATCTGATATACCTAATTCAACTGTACAACTGATATTATGAATATTTGTTCTATGACTAATAAATACGCAGTAAAATAAAATCGTATTTTTATATAAAAACATGATTTTCCTCGTCATTTTCTCGAAAGCTATTAGAGATATTGGAAATATAATTGAAGCATCTGATAGACCTAATTAAACTGTACAACTGATATTATGAATATTTGTTCTATGACTAATAATTACGCAGTAAAATGAAACTTAATATTTATTTAAAAACATGACTTTCCTCCTCATTTTCCCGAAAGCTATTAGAGATATTGGAAATATAATTGCAGATTCTGATACACCTAATTAAACTGTAAAACTGTCATTAGGAATATTTGTTCTATGACTAATAATTACGCAGTAAAATGAAACTTAATATTTATATAAAAACATGAATTTCCCCCTCATTTTCTCGAAAGCTATTAGAGATATTGGAAATATCATTGCAGTATCTGATAGACCTAATTAAACTGTAGAACTGAAATTATGAATATATGTTCCATGACTAATAATTACGCAGTAAAATGAAACTTAATATTTATATAA
Source organism: Metacarcinus magister (assembly GCA_029783475.1). NCBI lineage: Eukaryota > Metazoa > Arthropoda > Malacostraca > Decapoda > Cancridae > Metacarcinus > Metacarcinus magister. The sequence continues at coordinate 6,633,412 of JAPQNM010000029.1, read as the reverse complement.
AAACATGAATTTCCCTCTCATTTTCTCGAAAGCTATTAGAGATATTGGAAATATCATTGCAGTATCTGATATACCTAATTAAACTGTAAAACTGAAATAATGAATATTTGTTCTATGACTAATAATTACGCAGT
>JAPQNM010000029.1:6615778-6625778 GCA_029783475.1 Metacarcinus magister | reverse complement strand
AGAGAGAGAGAGAGAGAGAGAGAGAGAGAGAGAGAGAGAGAGAGAGAGAGTGAGAGAGTGGTGATGGATTAATTGAAAGGTAAAGAAAATGAGTTATGTCGATCGTGAAAAAGACGGAAGAAGAAAATGAAGATGGAGTTTTATTGAGCTACACGCGAGAAACAGAAAAAAAAAATTGACAGTGAGAAAAATAACTCCAAAAAAAAAATAGAATAAATATATATAAATAAAAAATAAATAATAAAAAAAAATATGCCAGAGAACTAAAAAGAAAAAAATAATTCAAAAAAACAAAAATATAGCTAAAAAAAAACTAACATGAACATATAATTTCAAGATATTTGCTATTCACTTAAACTTTTATTATTTGTATTATCTCTCTCTCTCTCTCTCTCTCTCTCTCTCTCTCTCTCTCTCTCTCTCTCTCTCTCTCTCTCTCTCTCTCTCTCTCTCTCTCTCTCTCTCATTCTCTCTCTTTTTCTGGCTCCATCATGAATATATAAGTAGTTAAATACAGATAACTACCTTTTATGACCACATTCTCCATATCTGTGTACTGGCCCACATCTATTCAAGACACCCATAAAACGCACCATTAACAACCATTATTTCCATTATTTCCATTAATATTTCCCCTCAACTTACCTCACCCAAACACCATTTACATGCAAATTAGACATATAAAAAAAACTATTAAATTTCCATTATTAATTTCCTTCTCATTCTATATATAATTACTTGGGAAATATCACTAAAACCCATTAAAACCTATTATTAAATTTATTCCTTTTTCCTTTTAACCTCTCCCTCTAAACACCATTAGAACCCATTATCTCAGTCCTTCCCTTCCATTTCTATCCCTAAAATCACCTCAAATAGAATCAACACAATCCATTAACATCCATTAACATCCCTTTCTTCCCATTATCTCAAGCCAACACACATTATTTAAGTTACCCTTCCTAAAAAAAAAAGATAAATAAATAAACAGAAAACAGAAAACGTAAGTAAAAGCCTTGGAGCCAACAGCAATAAATAGAAGTACATCAAAAAAATAATAATAATAACAGAGAAACAATAAGCAAGTGACAAAAAGGTACAGATTAATAGCACCATACCTCATTTTCTTCCGCCATTGTTCACCATGGTTAGACAGGAGGAAAGTGATGTGTTTTTTCCCTCCTTCCAAGAGAGAGAGAGAGAGAGAGAGAGAGAGAGAGAGAGAGAGAGAGAGAGAGAGAGAGAGAGTAGAGAGAGTAGAGAGACAGAGAAAGATTTACATACAAAACTTAATGTAATGTTTGATTATTTTTCTTTCCAATCAGAAACAAAAGGTAATTATTGCTTCACTTTCTCTCTTCAATTTGTCTTCCTCTTTCAACTCCTTTCATAGGAACACATAGGAAGAACAAACAGCAACAGGCCTGCTGGCCCTTACGAGGCTGTTTGTGAGACTACACTATCTAGTCTAGAGTGAAGGATACAGGATAGTAAGGGTGAAGGCTTCTCCCACCAGCCATGGCTGGCAGGAAAGGAAGGCCAACCAAGACCAGACTATCACTAGTCACTACCACTACTGCTACCACTACTTCCTGGCAGGAGGAGGAGGAGAGGAGGAGGAGGAGGAGGAGGAGGAGGAGGAGGAGGAGGAGGAGGAGTAGTAGTAGTAAAAAGGAAGAACAGACAGCGACAGTCGTACTGGACCTAACGAGGCTGTCCGTGTGGTTACATTCTACTACTGTAATATCTACTTGATACACATAATAAGTACACGCTTCCGTGATGGAAATAGATTTTCGATTTTGTGGCCAGAAAATTTCCATCAGAATTTTGGTAGAACTGGTTTTTGCCATTTTACTACGAAAGTATTACTTCTACGGTAAAAATGCATATATATACATTTATTGAGCTTGATAAACTCTTTCTGATGGTGCCATCTGTTTTCCAATAGCTGTCATCGTTTTAAAGAAAAATAAGAGTTAATAAAACTTTTTATAAAAAAATTAAATGTCATTTTCCCAATTTTAAAAAATTCCAATTGCATTGCCCTATAGCCCAAAAGAACGGGCGTTCCCTGCTCTATCTTTACTATTCTATAAGTTTTTTACGTAAACCTCATACTTTTCGAGTTATTCAAAAATAATTATTTCTTGAAAAAAAAGTAAGGGTGTAACCCTTGGAAATTTCGTGAAAATTTCAACACCTCCGAATCTCATGAAACTTCGTTGAAAGGTGTTCACGGGCATGCTGAACACGAATCTATAAGTAGTTTTATGATCACTATAATACTGAACCTTGTTTTACCTTTGCTTATCGAACAAAAACCTTGAAAATATCGTGAAGAGGAATATACAAGGGATAAAGTGCTTTCATCAAATATTCAGTGTCTACTTATGTTCATCTTCTTACATACTTCATACAGAACATAGTGACACTCCAGGAAGAAAGAAAATATAGGGTATGACGTTAAGAAACACACACACACACACACACACACACACACACACACACACACATACAGGAGGAGGGGGAGGAGGAGGAGGAAGAGGAGGAGAAGGAAGTGGAAGAGGAAGAGGAGGAAATGTTGATAGTGATTTGTTAACATTAAAGGTGTGTGTGTGTGTGTGTGTGTGTGTGTGTGTGTGTGTGTGTGTGTGTGTGTGTGTGTGTGTGTGTGTGCGCGTGCGTGTGTGCGTGTGCGTGTGTGTGTGTTCGAGTGAGTGATGAGACAACTGTCCTTTCAAACTGTACAAAAAGTGGACGTTTGGAAGTAAACAAAAACAAACAATGTTATTGTTGTTGTTGTTGTTATTATTATTGCTGTTGTTGTTATTGTTGTTGAGATGTAAAAAAAAATCAAATTATCTGTTTTCTATCACTATATTAACAGAAATACACCATCACACACCACCACACACCACTAAACACCACCAAACACACCACCACACACCACCACACCACCACACACCACCACACACCATCACACACCACCACACACCACCACACACCACCAAACACCACCAAACACCACCACACACTACCACACACCACCAAACACCACCACACACTACCAAACACCACCACACACCACCACATCACCACACACCACACACACACCACCACACACCACACACACACCACCACACACACACCACCACACACCACCAAACACCATCACACACCACCACACACCACCAAACACCACCACACACCACCACACACCATCACACACCACCACACACCACACACACACCACCACACACCACCACACACCACCACCCCCACACACACCACCAAACACACCATCACACACCACCACACACCACACACACACCACCAAACACCACCAAACACCACCAAACACCACCATCTTTGCTCATACATACCCAAGTAATACATTTTAGGAAGATCTGATCTGAACCCACATTTTATTACCTACATTCACCCTGTATTTTCCTTCCCTGCCAGGCTCTCTACCCTTCCAACATGGCTAAGACGACTCTGTGTGTGTGTGTGTGTGTGTGTGTGTGTGTGTGTGTGTGTGTGTGTTTGTTTGCTTGTTTGATTGCTCGTTAAGTTTGGAGCAAAGCTTGTTAGGAGGAAGGCATCTCTCTTCCCCAGGTTCCCCCATCCATCTTGCCTTCCTCCCCATGCATCACTTCTCCTCCTCTTCCTCCTCCTCCTCCTCCTCCTCCTCCTCCTCCTCCTCCTCCTCCTCCTCCTCCTCCTCCTCCTCCTCTTCCTCCTACGTCTTCGCTTCCTCTGTCTATTCCTCTTCATCTTCCTCTTCCTCTTTCTCTTCCTCCTCTCTCTTCCTTTCATCTTCCTTCTCTTCCTCGTCGCTTACCTCCTCTCCTCTCCTGCTTTACTCCTCCTCCTCTTCACTTTAATCAGCATCATTATTATCATCATCTTACTGTTATTATTTGTATTATTATTATTATTATTGTTATCATTGTTATTGTTATTATTGTTCGTCCTTGTTCAGTTACCATCAAGGACACGGACAGACAGACAGACAGTGATCCTCTCCTCTTGAAGCCTCGTCCTTTGCCTTCCCCGACACTTCCATTTTTAATATCTTGACGTCGGTGCACCAGCTATCAAATGTTTCCACCGAGCTGTCCTCTGTCTTTTTATTATTCAATCCTGACACATCTACATAATTAATGAAAAGGTCAACCCGTGAGATAGAACTTAAATTATACCTGTGTTCAATTAGGTTTGGTCCATTCTCTCTCTCTCTCTCTCTCTCTCTCTCTCTCTCTCTCTCTCTCTCTCTCTCTCTCTCTCTCTCTCTCTCTCTCTCTCTCTCTCTCTCTCTCTCTCTCTCTCACCTATTGTTCCCCTGTGACACTCCTTAGGCATTGTTTCCCTCCCCAGGTGTCACCCAGCTTCCTCTCTTCCTTTCCTCTCCCTCACCCTCTCCCTTTCCCCTCCCTTCCACTCTTCCTTTCCTTTCACTCTTCCTCCCTATCTTCCTCTCGCATCTTCTCTCTACTATTACTTCCGCATTGGTCTTTACTCTTCTTTATTCTTTATCTTCTTCTTTTCTCTTCTTCTTCATTTCTTCATCTTCTTCCTCATCTTATTATTATTATTATTATTATTATTATCATTATTAATATTATCATTATTATCATTCTTCTTCGTCTTTTTCTTCTTCTTCCTCTTCTTCTGTCCTCTCACCTTTGCTAAATAATACATTGCATTTGAACAATGAAATGTATTTGCCTGTGTTTCTGGTGTTTTTTTTTATAGTTTGTGTAAAATTTTGTATTGAATTTTTGGTGATAAATACAATGTCAGTATTATTATTATGTTCATTATTTTCTATTGTTATTATATTTCTTTTTTCAGCTCACAGTAGCGCTTTCAAGTTAAGAGGGAACAGGTGTTTTCAATTGCACAGGTAAGGTGATTATTGTTATTGTTATTATTATTACTATTAAGTTTTTTATTAATATGAATCAATGTCATGTATTCAGTTTCATTTTTCTTCACCAATTTTCTATTTGTATCATTCGTGTTGTCTTATTTCTTCGTCTTTTTGTATACCTCTATTCGTCTGTTTATCTATCTCTCTGTCTATCTCTTTCTCTATCTCTTTTGACAATACAAACATTTACAAACACTTCAAATTAAGGTCACTACTCCTTACCTTTTTACCATTAACACCAAACCCAATAATTATCAAAAAGAGGATCAATTTCAACACTAGTAAGAGGTGAGGGAGTCGAACCTGGCTACACACACTCGCCCATCACCATTCCACCTCCTCCTCCTCCTCCTCCTGTTTATTCTACTCTTCCTCCTCCTCCTCCTCCTGCTTCTCTTCCTTCTCCTCCTCCTCCTCCTCCTCCTCCTCCTCCTCCTCCTCCTCCTCCTCCTCCTCCTCCTTCTCCTCCTCCTCCAATCGTTTCGTTCTCCGTGTCTCTCTTTTACTGCAACATTTAAATCTTTTCTATTTGTTTTTCACCATTCTCCTTCATCCATCACTCACTCTCTCTCTTTCTCTCCTTCCTTACTTTCTTTCTTTCTTTCTTTCTTTCTTTCGTTTATCTTTTCTCTGTCTTTCCTCTCATCTCGTCTCGTATCCCTTTCACCCTATCAATATTTTTTTCCCCTTCATTCCTCTATGTTCTGTGTGTTCCCCTCTTCCCATCATTCTTGTGACCATCTACCCTTCCCTTCCCTTCCCTTCCCTTCCCTTCCCTTCCTTCCCTTACTCTCTCTCTCCCCCTCCCGCCCTCACATCCTCTTCGTTTTCTCTTTCTCTTTCTCTACAAGTAACATCCTTTCCTTTAAATTGGCTTGTGTACTCTCTCTCTCTCTCTCTCTCTCTCTCTCTCTCTCTCTCTCTCTCTCTCTCTCTCTCTCTCTCTCTCTCTCTCTCCCTCTCTCCCTCTCTTCCTCTTGATGATTCACTGCCTATCGTAAACTGTAACTTCTTGCTTACTACGATTAGGAGGAGGAGGAGGAGGAGGAGGAAGAAGAAGAAGAAAGATAAATAGAGGTACAAAGAGGTGGTGGAAGTACACGAAGGAATAAAAATAAGAGAGAAAGCAAATAAAGGAGGAAGAAAAAGAAAGAGGGAAAAAAAAGCAAAATAAGAAGTAAAAAAAAAGAGAAGAAAAAAAAGTATAGACAGGAAAATGTAAAGAGAAAATGTAAAGGGGAAATAAAATAGAAAATGACAAATAGGAATTGAAGCATAAAGAAAGAATGTGAAGATCAATAGAATGCATAAAAAACGGAACAAACTGTAAATGAGGAAGAGGAGGAGGAGGAGGAGGAGGAGGAGGAGGAGGAGGGAAAAGGGGAGGAGGACAGCGATAAAGTAGAAGGAAGGAGGAAGGAGATAACGAGGAGGAGGAGGAGGAGGAGGAGAAAAGGTAATGAGTAAAGAAAAGGTAGAAAGGTAGATAGAGGAGATAAAAGAAATGGAAGAAAAAAAGAAAAAGATAAAAAAGAGAGATAGAAGGAGAAGTGATAATGGAGGGAAGTGAGATGAAGCGTCTAGTCGTTCCCATCAAGGTGATTGGCTGCCTCTAAGATTAGCTGTCGACGCTCATTGGCTGGTGTGGGGACGTGCCTCTGATTACTTGCAGCTGATTGGTCGTTGAGGTTGAAACGATCTGATGGGTTGTCAGTCTTAAATCATTGAGGTAGAAAGTGATCTGAGAGTGACTAGTAAACAACCCTACCCCCCCAACCCCCCTCCAACCCCCTCCAACCCCTCCAACCCAACCCCACACATACACACACATACATTATTTCCTTCCTCCCTACATAACAACCCTAATTAACACTTTCCTTCACTATTATATTCACTAATTACCTACTTACCTTGTATATATTAACTAGTGATGCTAAAAAAATGATCATTACTAAGGTGTATGGAATATTTACACCTATTTTTCACCCCCACGTCAAGGTAATTCACGAGGAAATACTTAGTCACCAAAAAGAATTATAGTGTTTGAAGTCATCTTAGGAATTTGGTGAGACTAGAATTGTCTGTCGTGTGGAAAGTAGAAGAGAAGATGGTAGATGGTAGATGGCGCTGTCTATAGTCTCGGTACAAAGCTCGAGTGAGTGAATGATACTGTCTCGTAATTAGGGAAGTATGAAGCATTAGAAGGATTTAGGTTTTCTTGTTAGTAGTCAGTTGTCTCTCGGTGCACACACACACACACACACACACACACGCACACGCACACGCACACGCACACGCACACACACACACACACACACACTGCAAGCAACGAGTGTATTAAGGTAGGAAAGTGTGTATGTTTGGTTAAGTGTTTGTTGTTTGTTAAATAATTTGCTTCCTCTCATTCTGAACCCCTCCTCCTCCTCCTCTCCTCCTCCTCCTCCTCCTCCTCCTCCTCCTCCTCCTCCTCCTCTTCTTCCGCTACCTCCTACATCTCTTCTTCCACCACACTTACACTCAACATTTCTCCCTGTTGACCTAATACACACACACACACACACACACACACACACACACACACACACACACACACACACACACACACACACACACACACACACACACAGCCCACTACACTTTCTTCCCTAAATTAGCATTATTTTTCCAGCTCCTTCTATCATCTTATCTAGCTCTCTTCTATTTTCTTAACCCTTTCTCTCTTCTAACGGCTGCTCTCTCATTTCTTTCTCCCTCCTTCTCTTCTTCTCTCCTTCCCTCTCTTCTTCTCTCTCTCTTTCCCTCCCTCCCTCTTCATCCCTCCATCCATTCCTCCCTCTCTCCTAAGCCCTCTTGCTCTGATAAAAATGAGCTCCAACGCACAAATCCAGATAAATTTAAAAAATAAGAAAAATAATATGGAAATCCCTCAAGTGGTTCTCATTCTTTCGTTCAGATTTATTTTGTTTCACTCGCTCACTTCTCTGGTGCAAAATGGTAAAACTTGAACTCTATCTACCTCTGTCTCCTACCCTCCCATCTCTCTCTCTCTCTCTTTCTCTCTCTTTCTCTCTTTCTCTCTCTCGCTTCCCTTGTAGATGCTTCAACTTTTCCACAACTTAAATAATTTCATCAAGATGCCGCCGGTTCGAGGATGTTCAGTTTCTTCAAGTATAAAGTCTTGTGTGATTTTTGTTAAGGTTTAAAGGAAGGAAAGGAAAGGAAAGGACTAGGTTAATATTACCTTGGAAAATGTAGCAGCTTACTGGACTCTCATGATGAAGTGTTGTATTATTATTGTTATTATTATTATTATTATTATTATTATTATTATTATTATTATTATTGTTATTATTATTATTATTATTATTATTATTATTATTGTTATTATTATTATTATTATTATTGTTATTATTATTATTATTATTGATTATTTTCAGATTTTATTCAATGTTTGGGGATTTGGTTAGGTTGGATAATGTTATTTTTTAATTAAGGTTTTGTAACGTGTGTGTGTGTGTGTGTGTGTGTGTGTGTGTGTGTGTGTGTGTGTGTGTGTGTGTTTAGGATGGTTTCAAAACGAGAGAGAGAGAGAGAGAAAGAGAAAGAGAGACAGGAAAAACCCAAATTTCTACTTTCTCACTCAAGCCAATTTCACGGGTAGGAACTTGTTGGGGGGGGGGAGGGGAGGGGAGGGAGGGACAAGGAGGAGGTGTAAACAAGAGTAGAGGAAAGAGAATAAGGAATTAAGGGAGAGGGATGGGAAGAAAAGATAGGAAGGGAGGGAGGAGAGAAGGAGAGAAAGGAAAATGAGAGTTGAAGGAAAAAATAGGACAAAAAATATTAAGGTTTATATAAATGGAAAGAAAAGTTTATCTAAAAGTGTAAGAGTGGAAAACACACACACACACACACACACACACACACACACACACACACACACACACACACACACACACACACACACACACACACACACTCAAACTGGTGGAAAATACTTGCTTGACTTGAAAAAATGTGCTTCAGTCGCTTTGCCACAGGACGACTTGACTAATGAAACGAAATTTGGCGCCAAAGATAAATGGGTGCGGTCTCCTCTCTGTCTTCTGGCGGGAAAATAGAAAGGAAATATACTGACTGTTTTAAGCTCAATGACTTTTTGGGGGAAGTTCATTTTTCTTTCTTTTTTTTGCTTTTTTGTTTTTATTTTTTTATTCATTCATGTGGGAAGCTGTATTTTGTTTTTGTTTGCCGTGTGTGTGTGTGTGTGTGTGTGTGTGTGTGTGTGTGTGTGTGTGTGTGCGTGTGTGTGTGTGTGTGTGTGTGTGTGTGGTGTGTGTGTGTGTGCGTGTGCGTGTGTGTGTGTGTGTCAGAAAACATCGCATTTATTCTATTCACATATTGCATTCCATAATTACCTACGCTTATTTTCAGCTTTTTAATCATTCTTTTCATCTAGTTGTTTTTCCTTTTAAACACACACACACACACACACACACACACACACACACACACACACACACGTCACATAAATACACGCGGAGCACCAGTGTTACGTCGGAGTACAATTGATGGGACTGAGTGACGTTAATTTGTGTCCCTAAACCGTTATCAGCTGTCGGGCCTCACCAGCTGTCGGTCTGTCATGGATTTGAAGTGGACAGCTGGTCACTCTGTTTGACTTTTTCATATTTTCTGTCGCTATCTATCACACTCTCACTTTTATTTTTGTAGTAGGATAAAGGAGATGTTTTGAAATAGGGGTAAATAGGGCATGCTGACCCCCCCCTCCCCACCCCGCCTCGTAGGAATAATGATGATAATAATAATGAAAGTAGGTAATAGGTTCTCTGACTAATGCTTTCACCTTGCTTCATGTCAATATTGGTCATCATTTTAAATTCAAGAAAACTGGCTCATTATAGCTTGTTATTGTTTATTGAAGATGTACAACTTCAATTTATATGTTATTTTACGTTTCTGTGACGGAAATATTTCTTTTATTCATTGAGCCCGAAAATGTCGACCAAAATTTACGTCAAAAGCATTCAACGACATTTTACT
>JAPQNM010000029.1:6605778-6610778 GCA_029783475.1 Metacarcinus magister | reverse complement strand
GCCTACGTGGGATTCCTGCAGGGATTATTGGTTTACTAACTGGCCTGTACTCCGGGACTGAGAGTGTGTGAAGTGTGTGTGTGGGTGGTGGTGGGGGGAGGGGGGAGTGAAGGAACGTGTCCAGCTTTTTCTTTTGAATAAGGTAGTGAGGCTTCATCATTTTTTAACACCTGTATGGGCAAAGCTGTGGACCAAAGTCACTGTGGAGCATCGGTCGGTAAAAACAAGATCACAGATCTTGTTTTTGCCGACCGATGCAGTGTCTTCACTGAGTCACTGGAAGTTCTGGTGGTGGCTGTCGAGGCACTGCATGAAAAGGTGAAATCTTTAGGACTTCAGGTCTCTTGGCCGAGTTCACACAAGACACTTTTCAGTGGTCAGTGGCTGCCATTAAAAAATGGCAGTACAAGAAAATGTAGATGCCTACCAGGATACTATAAATAACAACGCCTGCGTGGTTTTATTAACGCTTACACTGCCGAGGTCTTTTCTAAGTGTTCGATTTATAGATTTTTTTAAAAATTATGATTTTATTCAAATGTTTCTTTGTCAACTCACAACGATCTGAAGAATAGAGGAAAAATATTTTTCTTTCTATACACAATATATCTTGGATGCAAATATTCTGTAAAAATGTGCCATTGGGAACTTGACGCAGCTCATCGGATAGGCTAGCGTCGTTATCCACACTGAACACAGCACCAACATTTTGAATGTACAGCCTGCCTGCCATCCATCATTCATTCATCCACCCACCTATACATCCACCCACCCATCCATCCACCCACCCACCCACCCATCCACCCACCCATCCACCCACCCATCCATCCATCCACCCATCCATCCACCCATCCATCCACCCACCCACACACCCATTCACCCATCCACCGTTCATCCATCCTACCACCCAACCATCCACCATCCATCCACCCACCCACCCACTCCTTACAGTGATAAGTTATTTATCTTTTCTTGGGTCGCTGGGTGGTGTGTTTACAAACGTGGCAGTCCTTTTGTGTTTCTGTTCGTTTTGTTAGTCAAAATTATACCACAAATGATAATGACAATCATAAAAATAATAATGATCATAATAATACACATACTAATGATACTAATGATAAATATAATAATAATAATAATAATGATACGACTACTACTAATAATAATGATTATAATAATGATAATAATAATGATGATAACAATAATAATAGCAATAATAATAATAATAATAATGATAATGATAAATATTAATGATAAAAATAAATATTAATGATAATAATAAATATTAATGATAAAAATAAATATTATTGATCAAAATAAATAATTGATAAAAATAAATATTAATGATAAAAATAAATATTAATGGTAAAAATAAATATTAATGATAAAAATAAATAATAATGATAAAAATAAATAATAATGATAAAAATAAATATTAATGATAAAAATAAATATTGATGATAAAAATAAATATTAATGATAAAAATAAATATTGATGATAAAAATAAATATTAATGATAAAAATAAATATTAATGATAAAAATAAATATTAATGATAAAAATAAATATTAATGATAAAAATAAATATTGATGATAAAAATAAATATTGATGATAAAAATAAATATTAATGATAAAAATAAATATTAATGATAAAAATAAATATTAATGGTAAAAATAAATAATGATAAAAATAAATATTAATGATAAAAATAAATATTAAGGATAAAAAATAAATATTAATGATAAAAATAAATATTAATGATAAAAATAAGTAATAATGATAAAAATAAATAATAATGATAAAAATAAATATTAATGATAAAAATAAATATTAATGATAATAATAAATATTAATGATAAAAATAAATATTAATGATAAAAATAAATATTAATGATAAAAATATATATTAATGATAAAAATATATATTAATGATAAAAATATATATTAATGATAAAAAATAAATATTAATGATAAAAATAAATATTAATGATAAAAATATATATTAATGATAAAAATAAATATTAATGATAAAAATATATATTAATGATAAAAATATATATTAATGATAAAAATAAATATTAGTGATAAAATATATATATTAATGATAAAAATATATATTAATGATAAAAATATATATTAATGATAAAAATAAATATTTATGATAAAAATAAATATTAATGATAAAAATAAATATTAATGATAAAAATAAATATTAATGATAAAAATAAATATTAATGATAAAAATAATAATAATGATAAAAATAAATATTAATGATAAAAATAAATATAAATGATAAAAATAAATATTAATGATAAATATAAATATTAATGATAAAAATAAATATTAATGATAAAAATAATTATTAATGATAAAAATAAATATTAATGATAAAAATAATATTAATGATAAAAATAAATAATAATGATAAAAATAAATATTAATGATAAAAATAAATATTAATGATAAAAATAAATATTAATGATAAAATAAATATTAATGATAAAAATAAATATTAATGATATAAATAAATATTAATGATAAAAATAAATATTGATGATATAAAATAAATATTGGTGATAAAAATAAATATTGGTGATAAAAATAAATATTGATGATAAAAATAAATATTAATGGTAAAAATAAATATTGATGATAAAAATAAATATAGTGATAAAAATAAATATTGACGATAAAAATAAATATTAATGATAAAAATAAATATTAATGATAAAAATAAATATTAATGATAAAAATAAATATTAATGATAAAAATAAATATTAATGATAAAAATATATATTAATGATAAAAATATATATTAATGATAAAAAATAAATATTAATGATATAAATAAATAATAATGATAAAAATATATATTAATGATAAAAATAAATATTAATGATAAAAATATATATTAATGATAAAAATATATATTAATGATAAAAATATATATTAATGATAAAAATAAATATTAATGATATAAATATATATTAATGATAAAAATATATATTAATGATAAAAATAAATATTAATGATATAAATAAATGTTAATGATAAAAATAAATAATAATGATAAAAAATAAATATTAATGATAAAAATATATATTAATGATAAAAATATATATTAATGATAAAAATATATATTAATGATAAAAAATAAATATTAATGATAAAAATAAATATTAATGATAAAAATATATATTAATGATAAAAATAAATATTAATGATAAAAATATATATTAATATAAAAATATATATTAATGATAAAAATAAATATTAATGATATAAATATATATTAATGATAAAAATATATATTAATGATAAAAATAAATATTAATCATAAAAATAAATATTAATGATAAAAATATATATTAATGATAAAAAATAAATATTAATGATAAAAATAAATATTAATGATAAAAATATATATTAATGATAATAATAAATATTAATGATATAAATATATATTAATGATAAAAATATATATTAATGATAAAAATAAATATTAATGATAAAAATATATATTAATGATAAAAATATATATTAATGATAAAAATAAATATTAATGATAAAAATAAATATTAATGATAAAAATATATATTAATGATAAAAATAAATATTAATGATAAAAATATATATTAATGATAAAAATATATATTAATGATAAAAATATATATTAATGATAAAAATAAATATTAATGATAAAAATAAATATTAAATATATAAATATATATTAATAATAAAAATATATATTAATGATAAAAATATATATTAATGATTAAAATAAATATTAATGATAAAAATAAATATTAATGATAAAAATAAATAATAATGATATAAATAAATATTAATGATAAAAATATATATTAATGATAAAAATATATATTAATGAGGAGGAGGAGGAGGAGGAGGAGGGGGAGGTGGAGAGTATTATGATTTTGCTTTAGGAGTTTGAAGAGAGGGAGAGAGAGAGAGAGAGAGAGAGAGAGAGAGAGAGAGAGAGAGAGAGAGAGAGAGAGAGAGAGAGAGAGAGAGAGCGCGATAGAGATAAAGAGATAAATAGAGAGAATAAATAGTTTTAGGCGTATCACACATGCCTATATAGTGTTTAATATGATAGTAATGATGAAACTGAGTCCAGATTCGTGTTCAGTTTGACTGAAAACCCTTAGGTACAAATTTTCATGAAATTCTGAGGCGTGGAAATTTTTCACGAAATTTTCAAGGGTGTCACCTTAGATTTTTTTCATGAAATCAGTTTTTTTCAAAATAACTCGAAAAGTATGAGGTTTACGTAAAAAACATACGTAATAGTAAATATAGAGCAGGAGACGCCCGTTCCTTTGAGCTTTACTAAAATGTAATTGGAATGTAAGTAATGGAGATATTGATATATTTGTATTTTACACGAAACTTCTACTTAATTACATTTTTCTCCTAAACCAAAAGAGTAATTTACAAACGGATGACACAATCAGCTAGAACTTGTCAAGCTGAATAACTTTGTTTCTATACATCTTTGTTGTAGGACTAATACTTTACTTGTAAAATGACTAAACTATTTTGGACTCAAATTCTGGTGGAAATCTTCGGGCCAAAAATTTCACGAATCCATTTTCATCACAAATCCACGAAAACTTATATTGAAGTTAAAGGTTTTGAAATTAATAATAATACATGTTAAGGAAGTGTTGCTGTTGGAGTAAATAAATATTAATAATTATAATAATAAATATTAATGATAAAAATAAATATTAATGATAAAAATAAATATTAATGATAAAAATAAATATTAATGATAAAAATTAATAATAATGATAAAAATAAATATTAATGATAAAAATAAATATAAAAGATAAAAATAAATATTAATGATACAAATAAATATTAATGATAAAAATAAATATTAATGATAAAAATAATTATTAATGATAAAAATAAATAATAATGATAAAAATAAATATTAATGATAAAAATAAATATTAATAATAAAAATAAA
>JAPQNM010000029.1:6588278-6600778 GCA_029783475.1 Metacarcinus magister | reverse complement strand
GTGTGTGTGTGTGTGTGTGTGTGTGTGTGTGTGTGTGTGTGTGTGGAAGATTGCGTTACTAATGTTGCGGAAGGAAGTGAAAATGCAGGTTAAAACGGGAGAAATGTAACCTGTATTGTATTTAGAAAAGATTTAACGCGAAAGTTTCATGCTGCAATACAGTCTAAATGAGAGAGAGAGAGAGAGAGAGAGAGAGAGAGAGAGAGAGAGAGAGAGAGAGAGAGAGAGAGAGAGAGTGAGAGTGTGTGTATGTGAGAGAGGTGGCGTGTGTTTGTTCAAGCTCCCACCTCAGGAATTACTCTCAGCTGCCTTAGAGGAAGTGCCTTTGTTATTTGTTCAGGTGTGGCAGGTGTGTGTGTGTGTGTGTGTGTGTGTGTGTGTGTGTGTGTGTGTGTGTGTGTGTGTGTGTGTGTGTGTGTGTGTGTGTGTGTGTGTGTGGGTGTGTGTGTGTGGGTGTGTGTGTGGGTGTGTGTGTATATGTGTGCCTCAATCTCTGCACTGCGTATGCGAGAGAGAGAGAGAGAGAGAGAGAGAGAGAGAGAGAGAGAGAGAGAGAGAGAGAGAGAGAGAGAGAGAGAGAGAGAGAGAGAGAGAGTTCACACAATGTATAATTCCCTTTAAATATACACACACATTGATAGACTGACAGATATAAGTTAAAACATCGAGAGTACATTAAAACTCATCACTCTTTCCATTTCAAACATCGTGAATTATTTCCATTAACAAGACAGAACACGCCTCACTAATATTATTCTATCATGTGTGAAGGAAAAAAAAGAAAAAAAATATATTACCAGTACAAAATAAATAAATAAAAAGTCAAAGAAAAAATAGCGTTACAAACATTAATTAAAACGGGAATATTTATTTACCTGTATTTTGTAGCAATAATGTATTCGATCATAAATAGAGAAAAAAAAATAATAAAACACGATATATTTCTTCACGAATATAACCATTTGTTTATTACTAATCATTACCTTTTTATTTTGAGTTGGAAAAAGAAAGAGAGAGAGAGAGAGAAAGAGAAGGCTATCATGCCCTACTTTTCAAAAACCAATTATTTAAAATCTATATGTAACGCGTATAAATAAATAATAATAATAAAAACAAATTAAACATCTTTCTTGACTTCTATTGAGCCTGTGTGGGTTTGAAGTCCTCGTGTGGCTTCAGAAACACCGCCTCTTCCCCCCACAAACGATAGCGAGGAGTTCCACCCATTATTACCTGATTTATTAGGTAATTAGAGGTGAAATATTACTTGGATGTTGGCGCGACTCCAGACTCGAAGCTTCGTATCAAGTCTCTGAAGCTTGTGTCGAATGCGTAAGGCTTCACTTCATTGCTTTCCTTCCTATGATGCGTAGAAAGTTATGGAAGACGAGATGAGGGATATAGAACTTACTTGTGTATATTAATGAAAGAAAACGGAGCGTAGTAAAAATAAAATGGGAAAAAATGTAGATATAACTATTGTATAAAAAAAATATATATAATAACAAAACTTACTCGTATATATTAATAAAAGAAAATGTAGAGTAATAAAAAATAATTGGAAAAAATAAAGATACAACTATTATCTGGGGGGAAAAAAATGAAAGTGTTATACAAAAGGGAAAGAAAAAAAATATAGTAACTAAAAATTGTGTTTACGTAACGAAGTATAAAGAAAAGTAGTGATCAATGGAACCAAACATTGATAGGCAATTAAGTTGTATTAATGATGGCACTTTATGCGTTTTCTTTGTCAGCGAGAGAGAGAGAGAGAGAGAGAGAGAGAGAGAGAGAGAGAGAGAGAGAGAGAGAGAGAGAGAGAGAGAGAGAGAGAGAGAGAGAGCTCACCACCGCCTCTTTGTATGATAATGAACAGCTTTGAGACTACTGGCGCCATCTATTCACGGGAAGCTCGTTATTGCCCCGGAAAAGAGAGAGAGAGAGAGAGAGAGAGAGAGAGAGAGAGAGAGAGAGAGAGAGAGAGAGAGAGAGAGAGAGAGAGAGAGAGAGAGAGAGACTATTGTTGATACATTAATAGATTCACTTTTTTCTTTCTTTCTTTTTTTCACTTCGCTTCCAGGTTTACTTTTTCTTTTTTCTTTTGCCTCGAACTATTCTAATATTACATGAGTATCGGACAGGATTTTGAATGTGTGTGTGTTTGTATGATTTTATCCTCCTAGAGATTGTGTGCATGTGTTTTTTTGTTTTTTTTTGTTTTGTTTTGTTTTGTTTTGTATTTTATTTACTTTTTTTTTAACAGTTAAATGATAATAGTATTGAATCAGTAATATAAACAAAGTATAAGCTTGTATATTTTCCTCTTCTTTATAGTTTTTATGATCTATTTTGAGGTTTCATGTATAGTATAACAGTATAATCACAATCACAATTAGGCTTTTTATAATACCTTTTTATTGCCCTTCACTGGTTTTCCAATAGCATCGAAAAAAAAGTGTTTGTGGTGGTAATCATACATACAATGGACTTACAATATACTTAGATCTCACTTATAAAACTCATCCTTGCAAATTAACGTATACAAACAGAAAATGTATGATCATCCTCACGTTTTCCTGATGACTATTGAAGCTGAACGGAACATTATGCATCACAGTGAATACAAACTAGTGTCTACTGAGTTTCGTTCATTCTCTAATAGGTTCATCAATAGTATAGCAGATTAGCATACTGAATAACATCACTTTGTATTAGAGTAACAAGTGTATGATCACAATTCAGTTATACATAGTAAATACAACCTTTACACTGCCTTATGGTGATCTATTATACACTATACATACATTATACACATACATTGAGTACCTTTTACTTTGATACAATAGACATAACCGTATCATCTAATATTCTACGTATACTATAATAAAAAGATATATACAGGATACAAAACGAGACACAAACGCCATTATCCTCGGTAAAACTCAAGCCTGGAGTGCACTAAGCTCTTTTTTTATTATTATTACATTGTTCTAAGCACACCTGAAGGCTTAGCAACACACCTGAACACACTCATCCCCCACCCTTCCCCCCCCCCACTCTAGTCCCCTCTGTGGTCAAATGGTACTTGTATTAAGGGGTTTGTTGATTGCTGATTCGAATACGTGTTCGAACCTATTCACTTGATCATTGTTTCGTTCCGCTGTCCGCTTTTCACTGGCTCTTAGTTTATGTATTCAATTAGCCTGCTGCCTCTTACCTGCTTATTTTTCAGCAGAATAAAGCCTTGTTAAAGGAAGCCTCTGAGTATTTTATCTTTGCGCACTACACCCTCCCTCCCCCCACCCCCCACACACACACACACCTGCTTCTGTTTTCCCTTACCTGTAAATCTGGTGGTAATGAAAGGTAAAACTCCCACCTGTGCCAGACGTGATGTGTGGAATTAGAATTTCACGATACAAACTCTTTCTCTTCACTATACTAGGAAAGATGATATACTCTTTTTTCTCTCTCAGTCCACGCGAGAGAGAGAGAGAGAGAGAGAGA
The DNA here is from genome assembly GCA_029783475.1 of Metacarcinus magister. Lineage (NCBI taxonomy): Eukaryota > Metazoa > Arthropoda > Malacostraca > Decapoda > Cancridae > Metacarcinus > Metacarcinus magister. The sequence continues at coordinate 6,597,271 of JAPQNM010000029.1, read as the reverse complement.
GAGAGAGAGAGAGAGAGAGAGAGAGAGAGAGAGAGAGAGAGAGAGAGAGAGAGAGAGAGAGAAGAGAGAGAAGAGAATGATAGAAGTTATTCATATTTGGAGGATAAAATTATCAGTCTGTATTCAACATTCACTTATCTGTTTGTTTGTTTGTCTGTGTCTGTCTGTACGTCTGTCTCTTTTATCTGTCTGTGAACTATTGACTTTTTTCAGCCCCTTAATGCCTCATCTAAGTGGTGATTTATTTTTTAGACTTAAACTTATATACAAAATGAATCCTTATGTTTATTCAACTGTCTTCTCTTATTTCAGGATTCAACTCACAATGGCTTTCCTCATTATCTTCAAGTGCGTCGGAAAAAAAGGTATGAATTCTTTTTTTTCCCTTTCCGTATTAAGTTAAAACATTTTCTTTTTAAACATTTTCAACACTAAGCCGTGAGTGTGCGTGGAGGTGCGACACTTTAGGCAGTAATGTTGCAAGTATAGTGTGGCGTTGCTACTTTAAACAGTAATGTCACGAGTGTATTGTAGAATTGCAGCACTGGAAGACCTCTGTGCCACCTCTGAAAGTTGACCTGAGGCGTTAGGTCAAAGGTCAGGTCAAGAGTGTGTCAGGAGATAAAAATATCCTCAGGTTAGACTATTTAATCCTTGTTATTGTTGGTGTATACTATCCTGTTACCTGTGTACCCTCAAACTTGTACCTGTATAACCAGTACCAATCATTAGCATACGCACCTGTCGTGTGTACCCTTACGTGTCCCCTTCCCCTGTAGGTGTGTGTAGGCTTTGTACTTTCGTGTATGTGCATCGATATGGGTTGTAGTGAGCGCGTGTCTCTGCTTGCCTTCAGCTCGGGAAGCGACGCAGCGAGCAAGGCTAATAACAGGACACGGTCGGACCATTTACCAGCGACAGTCCAGCGACACGCGGCTTCATGGTTACGAGCCACCGCTGCTCTCAAAGGTAACTGCTTGCAATCCCGCCGCGTAATTCTGGTTCGAGGCTGGAAAAAAGGCTAAAAAAAGAAGAGAAAAAAAATAGGAAAGGATATGTATACAAGCAAAAATAGTCTCCATTTGACCCTGAAGCGCTAGGCAGATTTTCCCTTTTCATTTTTTTTCCCTGTGAGTCTTGACGCGTGTTTCCCTCGTGACTGTCCGTGTGAGTGGTATTTGTTATTTATTTTTCGTTTCATCCATTGCAGGATTTGGCTTAGTTAGTGTGTGGTGTGGAAGGGTCAGAGGCAGGGGGGGGGGCAGGTATCGGCGTTAATTTGGGCGAGATTGGGTCAGGATATCAGAGTGAGGTTGTTATCAGTGGCTCAGCGTGATCAAAAAAAAAGAGAGAGAGGGAGAAAAAATCCTTCGTTGATAGACAGATTAATTAAACGTGGCGTGAGGTGAGGATCGGAAGGTTGAGGGTCGACCTAACATTAACCTAACTCGCACCAAACGAAAATGATTCTTTGAGGATTAAAAGATTAACGACAGTCCACTTTTTTTTTTTTTTTTTTTTTTTGAGGGGAAAGGACTGGAAAGTGAGAGGTCAGAAGGAAAAGTAATGAAACTAACTTATGAACGACTTTTTTTTCTCTGTCATTCTTTCTATCGTTGAGTTGCTTTGGGAAGGAAGGACAAACGTGCTGACATATGTTGGGTTTAGTTATTTTTTGTTGTAAGTTAAGAAATATTAGGATAAGTTGGGTTTAGGAAGTGATAGGTTAAGTAAGGTTAAAATAGATAAATAATACTATAGAATAGATTAATAAAAATCCTCATGTCAGGGAAGTAAAAGAAGAAATTAAATAGGAAGAGTTACACAGTTTAAAATAGAACAAACTAACTGTAAGATAACATAGCACGAGTCACATTACATTCAAACAGATCACACAAGGCTCCTCGCTAAATACAGTGTAGATATGTTGAGTCACTAATGAAAACACCTCACAACTCTCATCTCAACACCAACGGCAATAATTCCTCGCTGGAGCCGAATTGGAACTGAAATCCGGAAACCTTGACTTTCACACACAAGACCAAAGATACGGAGCCATCTCAAGCGTGCTGGATAATTACCTATTTTAGGATATAACATAGGATCCCCTTCATTACCAGAGACAATGGTTAGAAATACGGGCAGTGCCATGTTCCAGACCATTAGTTCGTGGTTTAGAGTCAGCAAACGGTAATGTGGGAGGTAGGGAGAGGGAGAGGGAGAGAGAGATAGAGGCGAGCGAAGGTTTGGGGGAGTGAGGCAAGGCAGTGAGAGGGAGGAAGGCTGAGTGAGGGGAGGGAGAGGGGAAGTGTAGGGTAGTGTCAGGGTTATGGCTTGGGAGGGAAGGAGTGCAGACGTAAGGGAGAGAGAGAGAGTGTCTGTGTGTGTGTGTGTGTAAGCCTGAGGTGTGCTGGTGTGTGTTAAGGTCAAGTCAGGGACGAAGGGGTGATAAAGGTGTCCGCAAAAACTATTTAAACTGAAAAGGAAAAAAAAAGTATTAGTAGTGTAAAGGAAGTAAAAAGTCCTATCAAAGTCCTGCGTTGCTGTATGACAAGTAATAATCGTGTCAGGAATTTTAGTCACTCCATGGACGTGCATAGGCCTACAAGCGTCAAATATGTGTTAATAGTGCATGATATCACGTCATGTTGCTGAATATAGTGTGTTACGCAGCGCATGTGAAGCTGACACACACACACACACACACACACACACACACACACACACACACACACACACACAGACACAGACACAGACACACACGCGCACACACGTCGTGGCAAGAGGTGCGGCGCCCTTAGTCGAAGATTATTTATAGACCACCACCACTACCACACCACCACCACCACCACCACACCACCACCACCACCACCACCACCACCACCACCACCACCTCCACCAACTCCACCAGCTCAGTTTCCGTCGCAGTTCCACACGTTTCCCTGCCTCGCTGCCCTATGAAATGAGGGGAGAGTGAGGGGAAGTGAGGGGGGGGGAAGGGGTTGGCGGCGAGTGCTCACAGGGCTTGTCTCTTCTCTATTGAGTGTTGGGGCAAGAGTTCAAATACCCAAGGCGACACGGGCGGGTGAGGGGCGTGCCAAGCCGACCCACGGATACGGACACGCCTGCCAACACGTGTTACTGTCTGGGCCGTCTGTTGCTGCCTTAGGAATGTGCCTCAACTTTTTTACATATCTTTTCGTTTGGTTTGGCTTGGTTGCCTTTTTTATATACGTAACGAATACAGGCTGGCTGGCAGACGGACGGACAGACAGACAGACAGACAGACAGACAGACGGACGGACGGACGGGGAGGGTTGTGGAAGCGATGTTGTATATATAGAATATTATCATTATTATTATTGTTATAGTTATTATTATTATATTTTATCTATTATTATTATTATTATTGTTATTGCTATTATTATTATTATTATTATTATCATCATCATCATCATCATCATTATCATTATTATTATTATTATGATGACTGTGAAGTTTTCTTATTTGTCTTAATGAAGTGGCGAGTTTTCGTGTTAAATGTTGTTTGTTTAGGAGAGAGAGAGAGAGAGAGAGAGAGAGAGAGAGAGAGAGAGAGAGAGAGAGAGAGAGAGAGAGAGAGAGAGAGAGAGAGAGAGAGAGTGTGTGTGTGTAGGGTATGCAGGGTGAATTAACATCAACCCCCTAGCGGCGTAACCCAGAAACAACCACCGCCACGCCGGGTCGCGCCGCATCACGTTTTCTTCACGCAACAAACGACCTCACCGGTGACTGAAATTAAACCCAATACACGAAATAAAGGTAAAAAAGAGGAAACTAATTAACCCAGAAATATTAAAACCAGTTGAGGCAGGAGAGGGTACAAGGCAGAGCACAGAGCGTGATGGAGAGGGAAGGGAGGAAGGAGGGTGCCAGGGTGTCAGGGTGTGAGGGTGAGGGGAACAAGTGTAGGGGAGGAGGAGGGAGGAAAGACAGTGCCAGAAGGCGGGTGTTGGTGGCAGTGAGGGTGCCCACCAACCAGCACCTTGCCAGTGAGTCTTGGTCGTGGCCCGTGAAGTGGTGTCGATCCCCGGGAGAGCCAGGAAGTGCCAAGGAGAGTGCCAGTCTGCCTGCTCTCATCCAGACACACTACGACTCCTCTCTGTGGATTACCTGACGAAGAGGGCGAAGGAGGGGTGAGGAGGAGCTATGGGGTGACTCTCCCTCGCTTCCTCATGAGCCACGGTGTTGATGGTGGTGCAGTGTTGTGAGCTAATGGTAATGGGCGTGACTCCCTTAGTTAATGGTGACGGTGTGGCTATGTCAAGGTAGAAATCAGTGTTAAATAGATTCTCTTCTTTTTCTTCTTTTTTTTGTGTTTTTCTCTCTCTCTCTCTCTCTCTCTCTCTCTCTCTCTCTCTCTCTCTCTCTCTCTCTCTCTCTCTCTCTCTCTCTCTCTCTCTCGTACACACACATACATTAAAATCAGTGTATTAAACGTGACTCCCAAGTTGATCAGCGCAAGAAACCCAGCGGGAGAGCGTCGAGCGAGTGACGGCAACGCTTGGAATCTCAGGAACGAAGCCAGGAATTGGAGGCAAAGCAAAGTAGAATAGCAATGATGTGTCTGTAGCCTCGAAGGGTTAAGTAAGGGAATACTTATGTGCCACGTGTGATTCAAGCATGGAGACAGTGACAGGTGCAGTGATGAATACAGTGTCATTGCCAAGAATTGATGTGGAAGTGTTTGAGAAAAGATGAACATGTGATGAAGAGGAGGAAGAAAATGTAATGATTGATATTGGTATAGGAAATGGAATGAGTGGTGTGTGTGTGTGTGTGTGTGTGTGTGTGTGTGTGTGTGTGTGTGTGTGTGTGTGTGTGTGTGTGTGTTTTGGGGGTCCTTATGTCTGTGTAAGTTCATGAGTTTATATGTATGTACGTATGTGTGTATAGTTGATGGGGGACGATTTGGGTACGCATGTGTGTGTGTGTGTCTGTGTGTGTGTGTGTGTGTGTGTGTGTGTGTGTGTGTGTGTGTGTGTGTTAGACCAACAAAAAAAAATCACAAATAAAAAAGAAAAATAACAACCTTTGAGAATAAAAACAAAATGTGAAAAAAAGTGTAAAGAGAAAACGTTGAAGTGAAAATAAACGTTTGGAAAGTGAACAAAAAACGTTCTCCTTCGGGTACACAAAATATAGAACAGTCACCCTTGGAAGCAGTGAAGGGTTGTCAAAATAATACTTATGAAGACAGCAACATAGATAATGGAATGTGATAAGATTGACGAGTATGGGATATGTGTGTGTATAGCCTCCTCCTCCTCCTCCTCCTCCTCCTCCTCCTCCTCCTCCTCCTCCTCCTCCTCCTCCTCCTCTTCGTGTAATTATAATGAAATGGATATCACTTATGTAAATATTTCCTCATCTTTTTTTTTCTTCCTTATACCACAATTTGTCTTCCATACACACACACACACACACACACACACACACACACACACACACACACACACACACACACACACACACACGAGGCAGAAATAACAAAAAAAATGTGGTAAAAGATATCTAGATTAATGAGTGTGTCTGTTTAATGAATGGTTGGCGAAAAGGGAATGGCGCCCCCTCCTCCTCCTCCTCCTCCTCCTCCTCCTCCTCCTCCTCCTCCTCCTCCTCCTCCTCCTCCTCCTCCTCCTCTCCTCTCCCGTTAAAACTGTACCATAGCGAACCCTGTTTTTCCCTTCTTGCTCCCCCTTTCATCTATATAATCTCTCTCTCTCTCTCTCTCTCTCTCTCTCTCTCTCTCTCTCTCTCTCTCTCTCTCTCTCTCTCTCTCTCTCTCTCTCTCTCTCTCTCTGAGTTGTGGTAATCGTGGCTGCTTGAGTGTCAGTGTTGCGTCATTGTTAATTTACAGCTGATTAAGACTAGCTGACGCGCTTAACCTTTGACAGCAATTCTAGGAATCTTTATGCATTACGGTGGTTCTCTCTCTCTCTCTCTCTCTCTCTCTCTCTCTCTCTCTCTCTCTCTCTCTCTCTCTCTCTCTCTCTCTCTCTCTCTCTCTCTCTCTCTCTCTCTCTGTGATGAATCCATTTTTGTCGTGTTTGAGTGAAGTAATCCCACATGTTCAGTTCATACTCGGTGAAACAGAAAACAGAGAATGGAAGTGTAGTGCGAAATATAGAAAGAAAAAGAAATATATAACAAGAAAGAAAGAATAAAAGGGAGTGAAGTCAAAGTGATATGCAGCACAAAAATGCCGCGTCAGCGAGTCGGCGGACTTTGGAAAGCTGACTAGATCCCCTCCGGCCGGGAAGACCTTCATGCAGCACGGATAGAATGGAACACTGACGGAACACACCACCACTCCTTCTAGCGATGCACTGAAATAGTAGTGACGGTGCTGCAGGAACAACCTTCACCAACCAACACCACCCACGAGGACTAGCACGCCTAATAGTGTGTCTCCCTGTGTGTACCTGTGACTAGGAAGCATTGCCTGGTGGTGTAGGTGACGCAGGACCCTCGCCACACGCCCATGTTCTGCCGCCGCCGCCGTGTGCAGGGAGGCGGCAGCGGCCATCACTAGCAGCGTCGGGCGAGCGTGACCCCCGCCATGCCCCCGCCCGGTGGCTTGCATTGGGCGGCGTCGTGGAGGCTGTGGGCGGCGGTGGTGGTGGGGTTGACGCTGGCGACGTGTGAGGGCGTGTTGATGCGGGAGTCCCACGTTGTCAAAACAAATTCCGGGGCGTTGCGAGGCATTCTGGTGAACCCAAACAACCGATTCCTGAAACCTGTCGTACTCTTCCTCGGAGTGCCGTACGCAGCGCCCCCTGTCGGTGCCTTCAGGTTCATGCCCCCGAAGACAGCTCTCAAGTGGTCGGGCATCAGGCAGGCGGCCACGCTGCCCCCCGTGTGCCCGCAGAAGCTGCCTGACATAACCAACAAGTACGAGGCGCTGAAGAAGATGTCTGAAGGCCGCTACAACTACCTGCAGCGCCTCCTGCCGATGCTGCAGAACCAAAGCGAGGACTGCCTCTACCTCAACGTGTACACACCCGTCAGAGGTGAGCACATCGTCACCCAACGGGGGGGAGGGGGGAGGGGGGCAAGGCAGTGGAGTAACACACACACACACACACACACACACACACACACACACACACACACACACACACACACACACACACGTAGTCGTATGTGATTGCGGTCTGAAATGTATGGTTATGAATAACGATAATAACAATAATAGTAATAATAATAATAATAATAGTAATAATAATGATAATGATGATAATCGTGATAATGATAATGATACCACCCATAAAGTGTACCATTACTCATTTCCAGAAAGATAACGGGTTTTTTTCCCCACAATCCCACGTTTTTCCTCCTTCATCTGCATTTAACCGACGTAATTATCACCGCCATTCCGTTTAATTGCACGCAGAGAGAACTTCATTAACATCGGCCTAATCATGGGTTGTTTTTGAATAAGCTGCGAGAGGATTAATGTTTCCTTTTTCCCCGCCATTACAAGATGAGACAATAGTAACACTGAGGTCAAGGCAATAACGTAACCTTTGTGTATTAGTGGACGTAACAGTGTGTGGACAGTGATGATTTTACCTTCAAAGCATAATTTCGTTCTTAAGTATATATTTTCAGCATAAACAGTATTTCACCTTCAAATGTGTGTTAATACGAGTAATTTTCCCTTTGAAGTGCATTTCGTCCTTATAATATGTATGGAGATATTCATAGTTTTTTTTATAAAGATAATTTCGCTATGAATTTTTTATCAACATTGATCATAATCTCTATAAAGTGTGCATTTTGCGTTTGTATTTGTATTGATATTGATAAACTTTCTCTATGAAGTCTATTTCTTACATATTGATAATTTTCTCTGGCTTTTATCACGCTCTCAAGTGTATATATGTATTCTGTATTCTAGACAGTGTGTAGCTTTATTACATTACCATACATACATAGTTAATCATTGTAGTTAATGATGCAGGATTTCAATAGTATATGAGTTGGTTGCGTCACCTCCCTCACACAAACATTTCCATCTCTTTTTATACCACAGTTCCCAGTATTACCTCTACAGACGGCGACCAAGTGACAGCTGGGAGGGAGGGTGTGACAAAAAAGAATTGCTTACCTTTGGGAAATATTTTGAAAGGTGTTCATTGCTAGAAGAAAGTGAACTAAATTATTAACTTGCCCCTAAATTTTTAACCTTCAAAGACTACACAAGGGCAATATGAATAATAAAAAAGATAAATATATAGAGAAAAAAGAAAGGTTGCGGTTTTAAAGTTAAAGTATAAAGATAATACTTCACAGGATGAATTTGAAGCGATGTTTGTCAAATTAGGGTAAAAAGTAATTAGGTTTTATTAATGAAAAGTTTCTTTATTATTATGGATGTAATCTATGAGAGAGAGAGAGAGAGAGAGAGAGAGAGAGAGAGAGAGAGAGAGAGAGAGAGAGAGAGAGAGAGAGAGAGAGAGAGAGAGAGATTGACGTATTTTATCTCTTATCTCATAAATAAACCTAGAAAAAAAGAAAAAAATAAGGATAAATATAAACTTCAAGGGTAGCAAGAGCCCTACCCTACCTCTACCCATCCCTACCCCTCCCCTGCCTCACCCCTGCCTCACCCCTGCCCCACCCCTGCCCCCTATCGCCCCCCTACACCAAGAATTTTAAAGGACCATCTTAACCCCTGCCCTCCTGCCCTCCTTTCCTCTACTTACCTTCCCCTGCCATTCCCCTCCCTTCCTCCTTCCCTTCCCCTTCCTTCCCCTCCTCTCCTTACCCTCTTCCTCCTCCCATTCCGTGGCCTGTAGGCTTTCTTGCGGCCTCTTAAGGGTTATGGGAGCCTCTCAGAGTCTTCTTCCTCCTCCTCTTCGTCTTCCTCCTCCTTTTCCTCCTCTGAATTTTTCCTTATCCTTGGTTTTGTCTTTTCATTAATTTTTTTTTACCTTACTTTTACTACT
>JAPQNM010000029.1:6583278-6585778 GCA_029783475.1 Metacarcinus magister | reverse complement strand
CACTTACTTCCATTACCCTCCCTCTTACCCCTCCCTCCCTCACAAAGTTCATATGTTACACAGCTGACCTACCTCTCTCTCTCTCTCTCTCTCTCTCTCTCTCTCTCTCTCTCTCTCTCTCTCTCTCTCTCTCTCTCTCGCTCTCTCGCTCTCTCTCAGCGTGGGAGTGAGTGCAAGGCAGGCGTTAGGGAAGAACAAGAACACACTCACTTCAACACTAACTTTACATGCGATGCCAGACAGAGTAAATGTTTTAATCACAACCATAGTGTTTGTGGAATACTTAATGAGGGTATTATGCAAATGAGCTTGTTTATAAATCAGTGCAGCTTCAGCCAATGGTCTCTCCCTCTCCCTTGCTTTCCGATGATGAGTACCGGTTGGCAGCCAGTGATATATAGTTTAAGATCACTTGATAAACACAACCTTTGAAAATAGAGTGAGAATAGATAATGATGATGTTTGTTCCTTATTGTAGCGATGATGGTTGGTGGTAGTAGTAGTAGTAGTAGTAGTAGTAGGAGGAGGAGGAGGAGGAGGAGGAGGAGAGAGGAGGAGGAAGAGGAGGAGGAGGACATTTGGTGTTCTTCCGTTCGTTGGTTAGAAAACTTGGAAAAAATAAAGGAAGGAAATGCATAAAAAACAATAGAAGATGTGGAGGAAAAGGGAGGAAGGAAAGAAGGAAGTGAAGGAGGGAAGGAAACCGTGATGAGGGGAGAGTTATCAAAGGGGAGACGAGGGATTTTTTTTCTCTCTCCTTTCCTCGTCATCCGTCTGGTAATGAGGAAAGAAGGAGAGAGGAGGAAAGAAGGGAAAGAAAGGAGGGAAAACTTCTCCAACTTGATACTCATAAACACACCAAAAACAGATGAAATAACCAATCATTCTGTCTTTTATTCTTCTTCATCCTACGTGTGTGTGTGTGTGTGGTGTGTGTGTGTGTGCTGTGTGTGTGTGTGTGTGTGTGTGTGTGTGCGCGCGTGCCTCTACTCACAATCCCTTCTCTCCCCTTCTCCCCATACACACACACACAAAAAAAAACCTATAGTGGCTGATGATTTCTGAACAAAACCAAATCGTTCGTTCACTTGGCCAGGACGAGAATAGGCAAAAAACGACGAAAAATAAACAAAAACAGAACTTGGAAAAAAAAATGCGCATCTAGTCTTTCTACTTTTTTTCTCTATGAGTAATGTTATTGAATATTTCTTACTAGGCAACAAAAATAGATTGAATGTTTGTGTCTTGTTTATACTCTCTCTCTCTCTCTCTCTCTCTCTCTCTCTCTCTCTCTCTCTCTCTCTCTCTCTCTCTCTCTCTCTCTCTCTCTCTCTCTCTCTCTCTCTCTCTGAAGTGTAAGGAAAGGATAAGAAGAGAGGGGTAAAAAAGAGGGGAAAAAATATGCTCGTTACCGATTCATCATGATTCTCAGATGACTAATGACCTCTTCCTCACCTGCCTTGCATAGAAACACCTTGACGTGATTGGGGAAGTGAGGGGAAGGAGGGGATGGGAAGGGGGAGAGGACTGGGGAAGGAATGGGACAGATGGCAAGGAGATGAAAGGGAAAGGGAAAGGAAAGGGAAGATAGAACTGTACATGATGGAAAGAAAGAAAAGGGAAAAGAGGGGAGAAATAAGGTGAGAAAAGCATAGAGAAAGAAAGGAAAAGGGAAGGAAGTGAAGAGAGGGAATATAAATGAGGGAAAAGGAAAGGAGAATAGAAAGGAAGGAAGGGAAATGGAAATGTATAAAAAATGGTATGAGGGAAGGGAGAGGAAGGATCAAGAAGGGAAAGTGATTTGAGGGTCCAGAAGAGGAAGGGGAGGGAAGGGAGGGGGGGAAGAGGAGGGAGGAGGAGGGAAAGAAGAGGGAAAGGCAAAGGTTAGATTTACTGTTGGTATGTCAGTGTTTTATGTATCATTGCTTTATGTCTTTTTTCTTGATGTTTTTTCTTGGTAGTAGTAGTAGTAGTAGTAGTATTGTTGTTGTTGTTGTTGTTGTTGTTGTTGTTGTTGTTATCCTTTGTTTGTATCGGTATTCTATCTGGTTTACGGTAATGAAAAGTTGCAGACACACACACACAGTATAAAAAAAAAACGTTAATCATTCATACGTGTGGCATTAATTGCAGCTTTTTGTCCAGCCATAAAAAAAGCAGTTCTCGATTTATTGAAAGTGTAATTAATAGTTGCAAAAATTTCCATTCGAGTACAGTAAAACGTTAGATGAAAGAACGTTTTAAGCTGAAGATTGGGCTATTTCTCTCTCTCTCTCTCTCTCTCTCTCTCTCTCTCTCTCTCTCTCTCTCTCTCTCTCTCTCTCTCTCTCTCTCTCTCTCTCTCTCTCTCTCTCTCTCTCTCTCTCTCTCTCTCTCTCTCTCTGTGTCGTGTAATTGACTGTTCAACCCTTTCGTCAGTGTTCTTAAACGGAATATTCAATCCCAGCCTCGCGTGCCTCAAATCCACATTCATGAACACACTGATGGCACTTTACACTGT
>JAPQNM010000029.1:6565778-6573278 GCA_029783475.1 Metacarcinus magister | reverse complement strand
TGTGTGTGTGTGTGTGTGTGTGTGTGTGTGTGTGTGTGTGTGTTTTCCTCTCACTCATTAGTAAATCAAGAAGTCTGGTGTGTATCTCGCGCGTGGAAGGTATATTTGGACTGGCAAATTGCAATACAGGATGAATGAGGTCAATGAATCCACCTGTAATTAAGGCTATTACCTGTCCTTCATTATAAGAAAAATAACACTCCAAAATTGCGAGCTTTTCATTAAGACAAAATTGTGGAGTTTGTGTATGGGTGGAGGGTCGGTTTGTATGTGTGTGTGTGTGTGGGTGTGGGTGTGTGGGTGTTTCTCTCTCTCTCTCTTTGTTTATCTCTATCTCATCGTAAAGCTATTTCTAAGGTGACCACAGTAAGAAAAAAGGGAATATTGCATTAGTCTTCCCTTGTGTGTGTGTGTGTGGGTGTGGGTGTGTGTGTGTGTGTGTGTGTGTGTGTTTCTAAAGAGGAACACAAAGGGTCTGTGCTCTAGTTACATGGTGTTTATTTTTCTGGCCTCGTTTTCCAAATTAAATGAACCTCAGTCAACGTAATGGTGTGTGTTAAATGTATATAGAACCATGTGCAGAGGAAACCATTAGAACTTGTATATACCTAACTATTTAATGGGTTAGTTTTGCATTGATTTATTTATTCACTGATTTATCTACATATTTACTCACTCACTCACTCACTCACTCATTCACTCACTCATTCACACTGATTGACACACTATACTGAACAGATTGACTGATTGATTGAAAAAAATTATCCTTCATTTACATACTGATAATTTGGTTTGTTTTATCGTCTCTTGTAAAAACAGATACGTGCACCACCACAGCGAGGGGGGGCAAGGGGGGGGGGCGTGCACCAGACAGACAGACAGACAGACAGACAGACAGGCAGACAGGCACGGCTACATAGTGTTATCATCGTCATAATTTATAACTTTGTAATGACCTCGTTTTTGTCGAAATATCAAACTACTCTCATTTACAAAATATATATAAATCAATGCCGCCATTTCTCTATTTCTGACGCTTGTATCATCAGAGAGAGAGAGAGAGAGAGAGAGAGAGAGAGAGAGAGAGAGAGAGAGAGAGAGAGAGAGAGAGAGAGAGAGAGAGAGTAGGGTTCGTCAGCTGAGATATTTTTAGCCAAGCTGTGATTGGTAACTCAGGAAATTCAAATACGAAGAAGGAATATTGAAAGCAAATATAGACGCGAAGGTACAAGGCTTAAAGGGGCTTGAGGATGCAAACAAAGGGGTGTTGATGAGCAGCCGTGGAAGGGGAATGTTATTAAGAAGGTTGGGTAGCGTAGGAACATTGCAAAGTAAACACAACTACTACACACATAGGAATTAAGGATTGAATATTAATGAGTATAAGGAATATTTTGAAAAGTTGGTGAGAAAAATAGTGTGTGTGAAGCTGCAGACTTAAAGAAATTCATGGAAATTGTTAAAAAGCTAAATATAATGTGGGATGATCTCTTCCTAGAAAGAAAAAAAATGTGAATATGATAATAGAAAGAAGAAAAAAAACGTCAAATATGCAAGACTTTAAATAATAGAAAATGTAAACTCGGTACGAATCCTTCCTCGAAACAAAACGAAAAAACAGACAGAAATAGATATAAAAAAGTAAAAAAACTTTAAACTTTACAAAAGTCAACACCAAGAATCACACTGAGAACCAAATCACCTGAAACACACCTTTGAAACTAACCACCGAGCGAGGGAATGAAAGCACACTCACACACCTGGATAGAAAGAACGTGTGCATACCTGCCTCATTACCTCTCTAAGGAACAAATGAACCGCGTTGACAGAAATGTTTGTTTGGCCACACGGCATGATAACGAGGAGTGGACAGACAAGTGGGGTTGACTGCTGCTTGCCCGGTGATGGCTGTCAATCTTTACCCGCTACAGAGAAAGAGAGAGAGGGAGTGTAACTATTCTCTTTCAATCTATCTTTATTTCTCTATCTATCTTCAAGTATCAAGGGAGACAAGGACAGAATCACGATACATTATTGAACATCGACGTTGCAAACTAGATCTCCCTTGCTTCCTCCTCCTCATCTTCCTCCTCCTCCTTCTTTATCTATTCCTGCTGCTTCTCCTTGTCGTCCTCCTGATCCCCTGCTTGAGAGGCTGTCTGGCGTGCGCTGGTCGATGCGTGGGGGCGGGTGGGAGTGGAAGCAGCATCGTACTCAATCCTCTTTATCGGTTTTAAGATAGTTTTCCCTCACCGCGATCCTCACCCGATGCTATTTCTTTTTGGTGTATAAGTAGATTTTAACACGATTCTCTGGGATCACGCAGTCCCGATTCAATGTTTTATAGTTTATAGCCCTTCATCTGTTTTGTTTTTTTATTTTGTTTGTTGTTGCTGAAGTGTAAAGCGAACGATGAGTAATTTCATAACGAACGAGATCTGCTGGGAAACAGGGAAATGAAGGATGAAATAGGTTTTATCGATGGTGTGCTTGTCTCTTACCTCGAGTGATTTGTACTTACAGGTGGTGGTGGTGGTGGTGGTGGTGGTGGTGGTGGTGATGGTGATGATGGTGGTGGTGGTGGTGGTGGTAGATGCTCGTATCAAAGACTGAGAAGGAAAAGGAGGAGGAAAGAAAAACGGAGGAGAGTATAGAAGGAGAAGAGTGACAGAGAGAGAGAGAGAGAGAGAGAGAGAGAGAGAGAGAGAGAGAGAGAGAGAGAGAGAGAGAGAGAGAGAGAGAGAGAGAGAGAGAGAGAGAGAGAGAGAGAAGGAAAAAGTGTTGGAGGAGTAGACAAATAGAAAGAGAACAAGAAAGTGGAGTAGGAAGACGAAGACGAAGAGGAGGAGGAGGGTGAGGGTGAGGGTGAGGGTGAGGGTGAGGGTGAGGGTGAGGGTAGGAAATCTTCAATAGAGTGATATCTTCTACTGTCATCATCTTAAGTGTCATCGGAATATGGTGGTGGTGGCGGCAGTGGCATTAAGAATAAGGTGCAGGAAAGGTGCCGGGGTGAGAATGGTGCCAAAACCAACTCCAGTGCCAAGTGTTTTGTCTTTTTTTTGCTATAGTCTCCCCGTCAACCTGTCCCCTCTACGCCTGACGAGGGAAAATAACGAGGGGAAGGGCGGCACAGTCTCGCCTGCACCACTGTTACGAGGAACTTCACTAATTTTATGTCGAACTCTCTCTCCCTCACACACACACACGCACACACGCACACACACACACACACACACACACACACACACACACACACACACACACACACACACACACACACACACACACACACACACACACACACGCACACACACACACACACACACACAGACTAGGAAGGGAAGTAAGTGTTTGCGGAAGAGGATCAAGTATTGGGTAAGACGGAGATAAGATTTTGACCACGTGTGTATTTACATGAGTGTCTCCTTCTCAACGCCTCGCCCATAGAACACGGCGCGACCACACACTGTTGTTGGCTCGCACGCCGCCGCCACCTGCCAACACATAGATTAATTATTCGTCTTTATTTTTATCTCTATCGCCCTCACCCCCCCCTTACCCCCCTCCCCCCCCTACCCTGCCTCCTAAGCCTTGTCAACCAAAAAAACACTTAAGGAAAAAAAAATCATAATTACGTTCATAGGGCATCAATATAACCGTTCATACATACGCACATACCAAGCATGTAAGTACTCCGTATGTATGGCCTTCATGTACGTTTTGAAACATATATTATACGTACACATGTCTAGTAAAGGAAGTGACAGACTGTAAGATCAAAAAAAGAAAAAGGTGTTCATAAATTACTGATAAATTGAAAGCTTGCCTCTACCTGCGGAGCAATAAATCGTGCGGTATCTTAACCAGGTATGTTGTGAGGCACCTGAGACACCTGCCCCCACCCACCTCCAGCCTTAACTCAAGCAGGCGAGGCGTGTCATTGAGGCGGATTGACTGATACCTACCCAGGGAGGTGTAAGGCAGACTGAGGATTCTTAACAGATACTTAGATAAACCTTCACACTGCTTGCTATGTCTTAATGCTTCACACTCTCCCTTTACTTACTCTCACACTCTTATTAAAACGTCATCTGTGAGCTAGTTGCACCACAAAGAACGTCAGGGTTGTTAGGGGCGCTACAACCCCGCGCCAAACACCCAATTAACCTCTGTGATAACCCCGGCGAGTCCTACACGTGCCCCGCTGCCTTTCAAGTGTACTGGAAAGCAATTTTTCCAGTAATTGGTTCTACACATCACAACGGCGAGGTGAAGTGTGAGGCGCCTTCCTGGAACACCTCTATTGAAAGCCACCTTGAGAGTGTGAAGAAGAGATGAAGAGAGAGAGAGAGAGAGAGAGAGAGAGAGAGAGAGAGAGAGAGAGAGAGAGAGAGAGAGAGAGAGAGAGAGAGAGAGAGAGAGAGAGAGCTTAAATACTTGTTTTGCACTTTCTTTCGTATATTTTTCTCTCGTCATGTTGTTGTTGTTTTTGCTGTTTTATATTTATTTCCCGGTTTCAGTTTTATTATTGTTGTTGTTGTTGTTGTTGTTGTTGGTGGTGGTGGTGGTGGTGTAGTTATTTAGATATTTGAGTCACGTGGTTATTTCCCCTCCCTCCCCCCTCCTCCCCCCCTCCTCCCCCTCCTCCCCCTCCCCTTATTTCATCTGTTTTCCCTTGCCATCCTTTATCTTTTTTCCTTATTTTCCTTTTCTCCTTTTATAGCTTCACAGACGTGTTTGTTATTCTCTCTCTCTCTCTCTCTCTCTCTCTCTCTCTCTCTCTCTCTCTCTCTCTCTCTCTCTCTCTCTCTCTCTCTCTCTCTCTCTCTCCATACCGCGTCTCCGATTTTTCTCTCCTTCCTTTACTCTCCCTTACATTTTTCTTCATCCCTCCCTGCCCCCTCCCTCCTTCCCTCCCCTCCCTTCCTTCCCCTCCCTCCCCCTCCCCTTCCTTCCCTCCCTCCCCTCCTAACATTTTTCCTCTCCTCCCGTGTGCCCACCTCATATTATTCCCTCCCTCCCTCCCCTCCCTTCTTCCCTCCATTCCTACCCTCACTTTTCCCCTCCTATGCTCCCCACCCTCCCTCCATTCCTTTCCTCCCCTCCCCACATTTTCCTCTCTCCATCTCTGTCCTTCATCACATTCCTCACTTTCTCTGGTTCCTTTCCCTCAGATTATCCCCTCTCTCCTTCCCTCTCTCTCTTAACCTCTTTCCTTCCCTCTCTTCTTTCCTCTCTCCTCCCCTCTTTCCACTCTCTTATTCCCTCTGTCCTTACTACTCTCCTTCCTTATCTCTCTCCTTCCCTCTCTCCTTCCCTCTCGCCTTCCCTCTTGCCTTCCCTCAGTCGCTTTACATTTGCGTAGAAACCTAGATTAAGAGACGGTGAATCTGGTCTCCTCGTACTGAGAATCAACAAATAGTGCAGCGCTGACACCACCACCACACCACCACCACCACCACCACCACCACCACCATCGCCGCCGCCGCCGCCGCCGCTGCCACCGTGCACGCGCCACCCCTTACAACGTCTTGTTTTGGCAACTACTCGACGCAGAGAGAAATTATGCTCACCTCCTCATCGTGGGAGGTTGTCTTGTTGGAGGAAAGGATGAGGGAGGGAAGAATGGGAAGCTGTGAGGTTGTTTATCTTGGATGGAGGGATGGAGGGAAGGAAGGAAGTAAGGTCATGTTTTTTAGGGAAGGAAGGAAGGAAGGGGAAAAAGGTTGAAAAGACATGTTTTTTTTTTTTAAGGGAAAGAATGTAGGGAAGGAAAGAGGTTGGGAGGTCATGTTATTTTCAAGAGAAGGGAAGGGAAGGAGGGAGGGAAAGATGCTGGGATGAGATGCTGTCATGGAGGGAAGGAAAGATAAAGAGGGAGGGAGGAAGAAAGGTTGGGGGGTTATATCTTCTAGGAGGTAAGGAAAACAGGAGAGAATTGAAAGTTGGAGGAAACGAAGGGAGGAAGGTTGTAGGTTATAGAAGACAGAGAGGTGAGGTAAAGGGGAAACATTATTGAGAGAAGGGGAGAGGGGGAAGGTAAGATGTTTGTGGCTTCTTAAAGGGAAGGTAAGAGAGGGGAAAGTGAGAATGAAGGAACATTTGAATAGAGGAAACAGGTAGGAAGGTGCTGAAGGGAGATTAAAGGGATTACCTATAGGAGGAGCTTAATTAGGATGTACATTGGACATTGTTAGTCGACTTATAGGGTTTGAAGGAAGGCTTACCTGTGCAAGGAGGGCAGGTAATACAGGTGCACAGACACAGGTAAATACAATGAACACTTGTCAGTAGAAGGAACCATAATGCAAGGGACACGATAACACCTTTTTCAATTAACACACAGACACACACACACACACACACACACACACACACACACACACACACACACACACACACACACACAGGTACAGTAGCATAATTACCAATCTTGGATAGTTTGAGCAGGTGAGTGTGCCTCCTAATTAGAGTAATTAACTGATTATTTGGTCGCCTACCTGCTGGAACGCCACAGAGACAGACAAACAGATAAGCAGATAAGCAGATGGAAGGAGAGACAATGTAAGTGTTTGTATAATAACATAGATAGTTAATGATAGCTTTGTGTATATAATATGTTAGAATGGAAATAGTGTAACAGAAAGACGACGGGAGAGAAAAGAATAAAGGAAGGAAGAAGAGTAGAGGAGACAAGCACATGACTGGAAGAGAGAAAGGACGGAATATTGACGATAATAAAGATGAAAGAGGAGGAGGAGGAGATGGAAGATGAGAGGAAGTTGAAGGACGTGAAATAAGAGGAGGGAATGGAGGCGAAGAAGAAGATGGAGAAAGAGGAGAGTCAAGGAAGATTCATTGGAGGAGAAGGAAGGAAAAATGAGAGTAAAAGGGAGGAAGACGGAAGTAAAAGTCATGCAAATAATAATAATAATAATAATAATAATAATAATAAATGTCAATGTTATACCATTTTCCTAACTATGTATGTATTTAATTTTTGGTATATAAAATTTTTTCATAGTATAAATTATTTTTGTTTACGTTACTACTGACTATTAATTAATTGAACTTATATCAAAAATACATTTAAACTATTACTGTTACTCTATTACTATTACAACCATCACCTGTTACTTTTATTACCTGTTTTATTACCTGTTACTAACTTTTTAATTAACTCAACATGCCATTAAACATATAAACTATTACTGTTACTCCATTACTGTTACAACCATCACGTATTACTATGATATATTACCTGTTACTACCATTACCTGTCACTAACTCACCTTCCTTCCCCAGGTGAGTGTTACGCCGGCCAAGTAAACTCCAGGTGTGGTGACGCGTGAGTGTTAATGTAGATTGTATTGATCAGTTATATTGAATCTTGTGTACGGAGATGACTGGAAACGTACATGCATCTTCCATACGTATACATGAACTCTAGTAAAGCGTACATGAGAGGGAGAGGGAGGGAGAAAACGTTATTCACATACA
>JAPQNM010000029.1:6548278-6555778 GCA_029783475.1 Metacarcinus magister | reverse complement strand
TTTTTTTTGTTGTTGTAAATGATGATAATGATAGTAATAATAATGATAGTAATAAGTAACACTATGAAATTATTAAAGCAGAATGACGATAAAAGGAAAGAAAAAGTATAACTAGAAATTAACATTAAGTAGAGAAGATGAGCAAGAGAAAGTTTTTAACACACACACACACACACACACACACACACACACACACACACACACACACACACACACACACACACACACACACACACACACACACAGACCCGCACGACAGTTCTGTCCTACTTAACTAACAGGTCAAGGATATAAAGGATATTTATTCTCTCTCTCTCTCTCTCTCTCTCTCTCTCTCTCTCTCTCTCTCTCTCTCTCTCTCTCTCTCTCTCTCTCTCTCTCTCTCTCTCTCTCTCTCTCGTAGAAGTAGTAGTGACAATAGTGATCAATCATTAAATAAACACGCCTTTCATAATGCTCCTTTGTATGAATGAACTTCTTTGTAAAATGTGAAATAGTACCACCACCACCACCACCACCACCACCACCACCACCATCACCACCAGCAACAATAGCAGTAATAATAGTAGTAATAGTAGTTACTGTACATGTCATCCTGTACTGTAAAAACGTTTCAGTACAATCATCTTCAGTATCACATTTCCTTCCCTTCCCATCCTTTCGCTTCTCTTCTCTTCTCTTCTCTTCTCTTCTCTTGTCTTCTCTTCTCTTCTTTTCTCCCCTTCCGTTCATCTCCCTCACTCCCCCCCTATTCACTGCTTTCCTTCCTTCCTCCCCTGAGCCTCCGTCCCTCCCTTCCTTTGTCCATGTTTTCAAGGGCCTAGATAACAGTAGGGCCACGCGTTGCCCTGGACACAACGTCAGCCTTGTGTCGCCTAACAGTAAGGGCGCCACGCACTTACCAAGCAGAAAAAAAGTCAAGATAAGCTGAGATAAGAATAGAAAGTGTGATATTGTGTGACATTGTGAAAGTGTCTGTGTATATATCAACGAATTTCCTGTATTATAATTTTTGTGTGTATGTGTGTGTGTGATATGATAACCTGTTTTAAGACATTATTACTATTATTTATTATTCATTATATACATCAATTTGATTTAGTAATGTATATATGCAAGAGTCATTTATTTTGTTTTATATGTGGTTACTACGAAGAGGACGAGGAAAAATAATGATAAATAGAGATAGGAGAGAGATGTAATTATGCAAAGATGAAATATTAACTTAAAAGGAGGAAGGAAAAAAGGATATACATACTACATCAATTTAATATCACTGAAAGACACTCATTAATATTAAACCGATACATTTAATTAAGTCTGAGAGAGAGGAAGGTTTGGTGAAATTCATACACGAAGTTGACTAAAGGAAGGTAGTGATTGGCTAATTAATGAAGGTAATTTGACGGAAGGAAAGGTAAAGAGGAGTCGAGCTTCCGTAAGGCGGGTGACATGACGAGGAGGAGGAGGAGGAGGAGGAGGAGGATTCAACAGGTAGTCCTCAACTTCTAACACTCACAACCTCATTTTCCTTCCTATCTTCATCTTTTTTTTTCTTTTTTTCCGTTCTAGTTAACAATATGTCATTTTTGCAATATATTTTATCTATTTCTGTGTATCATTATTTCCTATCTTCCTCTTCTTCTTGTCTCCTCCTCCTCTTCATCATTATCATCATTATTATCATTATTCTGTCATTTATTTATCATTTACTTTTCTTTCCGTTTTTTCCTCGTCAGCTTTATCTTCTTATCCACTATTATCTTTTTTTCCTCCTCCTCCTCCTCCTCCTCCTCCTCCTCCTCCTCCTCCGTTTCCTCCTCCTCCTCCATTTAAGAGGTTAAGACATAGCTCATTAACCTCTATTTGCCTTTCCTATCTATATTGTACTACTTAAATTTCATATCATAGTTGTAGTAGTAGTAGTAGTAGTTGTTGTAGTTGTAGTAGTTGTTGTAGTTGTAGTAGTAGTAGTAGTAGTAGTAGTAGTAGTAGTTGTAGTAGTAGTAGTAGTAGTAGTAGTAGTAGTAGTAGAAGTAGTAACCTCATGCATACATTTTCCGGTTTGTAATTTCGTGTGTACATTATTTATTTAGAGTTGTTTAGAGTTGTACATGTGTATTCCTGAGTTCGTGTGTACTTTGTGATTTTATACACACACACACACACACACACACACACACACACACACACACACACACACACACACACATACACACAATCACACACACAAGCACAGACGTTATTATCTCTCTTTCTCTCAAATTTCACAAGCACAACAAAGAAGAGAGAGAGAGAGAGAGAGAGAGAGAGAGAGAGAGAGAGAGAGAGAGAGAGAGAGAGAGAGAGAGAGAGAGAGAGAATGTGACCACGCTTACCCACACATGACCATTCTACCTACAGTCAAACATCCCACACATTCCTCTCACTCCACACTCGGCTAGACTTTACTCAAGGTCACAGATTCTTCCCTTCACGCACGCCACCTCGCTTCCGACACAGATTATACTGATGACAATGGCTACTCTGATTACTCTCTCTCTCTCTCTCTCTCTCTCTCTCTCTCTCTCTCTCTCTCTCTCTCTCTCTCTCTCTCTCTCTCTCTCTCTCTCTCTTTTGGTGTTCCTACAGGTCAGGTAACGGCACAACACAGGTAGTCCTAAGTGTGTGTTGTTCTAGTAGTGTTTCGTTAGTGTTGCGGTGATGTCAGTAGAACAGTATTGTCTTAATTGTCACTTTGTTTCACTCCCCTCAGCAGCTGTGGGAATGTTTTAAAGTGTGTTTTTGTAATGTGTATTGGTGCGAGACGTACGACAACTGATGTGACCTGCCAGACGTACAAGTATGCATTCATAGGAGGAAAAAAAGAGGTTGGACACCCATTAATTTCCGTGTGTGGTAATCGTAGGGGTGATGAGGTCGACCCTTGCACCACATTCCACACTTGACCTGCCACGTATAGTCCCCGTGGCAGGAACTAACGTGGTATGGCTGAAGTTTCCATTCAGTGTCGCCAACTATCAATTCAAGGAAACAGACTTGCAGGGTTGTAAAGGTTTAGGAATCCGCATGCCACACTGTCAAACATTTCCGCCTCTATAGCAAATGTCAGGCACGTGAGATACTGAGAAGCATTACCCTGGGCCCAATTTTAGCAGGGTGAGGCGTGGTGTAGGAGGTCGAGAGAGAAGAAGGGAGGCGTGAGGCGTCAAACAAGTTTCTTACACACTTGCACACTTCTACCTTGTGTCGCCGCGTCTAAAATTGTTTGCTCACCTCACAAGTGTAGTCTGGTGGTGTTGTGCGTCTGCTTCATTAGGTGGTCACTGGGATACTCGTGTGTGCTCTTAAAATCCACAAGAAATCCCGTATCACTTGCCGGACGTGGCGCGTCTGCCTGCTGAGCTGTAGTGCCTCTCACCACAGACTCAGTTGCCAGTTGCTGCCATCACCCCGCCCATCCTTATCCTACCAAGAATTCTCAAACTGTCAGCCTGTTGCTTCTCTGCCTAGTAGAGAAGCGTGTACAGTTGTAAAGCTTGACTGTGACATCGCGTGGTTAGTGTTGCTGGAGTAAAGCTTTGAATTGTGTGGTAGTGTTGCATGTGTCCCAGTTTTCATGCCATACAATACACCTGTTTCCCAGATTTACCGGTTCAAGGGCTACTCCCCCCCCTTACCGACCCCCCCTCCCCCTTCGTGCATACACCAAGCACCATCGAGCATTAATACGAAGGCTGACTAACTGACATTTCCCATAATCGGATGCCAGTCATGAGAATGCATATTAAAAGTTTTCCCGTTTCATAAAGTGGATGAAAAAGAACGATGTAATGTGAAGAGTCGTTCAGGCCACAGTAATGCCAGCGCGGCCAACTGTTGCTTCTGTTGGAGCCATCAATACCTGACCATTTTTACCCAGGCTGATAACACACAGTGGTGCCATCCTATAGGTCCCGCCAGGCTGTCCAAACACACACTGAACTGGGATTCAAACACCGCCAAGCCCAGTCAAGGAAGTGGGAGGATGGAATTGATGTTCTCAGGTGTCAGTTTGCTACTTTTCATTTTTTTTTCTTTATTTTCTTTTTTTTTTTTGTATCCTTAATCTCCCTTTCTAAGCCTCGCACCAAGACGCTCTACCGAGTATCCAGTAACACTAAGAATTTTTTTTTCTTTTTCCTTCTTCTTGGCTCACCTCGGAATGTTTCTCCATGTGGGTGGTGTAAGAAACCCTCCCTCTCCCAACTTTCTCTCTCTCTCTCTCTCTCTCTCTCTCTCTCTCTCTCTCTCTCTCTCTCTCTCTCTCTCTCTCTCTCTCTCTCGTTATTGTATTGTACTTGTGTTGATAAGCGATTTAATCACTTATTTCCTCCTCGTTTTGGAAAGCTGAGTCAAGGAAGGGTGGGTGGGTGGGCGGGGCACCTCTCACCCTCCTCCATGCCCTGCCCTGCCCTGCCCCACCACGCCTTGCCCCGCCTCGCCCTTTAAGCCTCGCCCTCCCTCACACCCACTCACCATACCCGCTCCACTCACTCACCACCAGCCACTCCCTTGAATTTATGGTGATGATCTTATGGTGGAACAATGAGTCATGTTTAATAAGAGGAAAAGATGAGTAATAATGATAAATAGTAGTGATAATGATGATAGTAATGATAAGTTTACTGATTCACGTGTCAGGTGATGGCCCTTCCCTTGCATTACCTGGTCATTACGTACACCTAATGAGGTTTTGCAGGTGTACTCAGGTATGCACACACGCTATAATTACCACCATACAGATTTTTCTTCACCGCATCATGACTCACACAAGGGAGTATCATACATGTTTCATACGAGTACATTCCCATAGATGATAGAAGATATAGATAATAGAAGTCTTTACATGAAGTTAAATCAGTCTTACGATGTTTAGTTGTTTCTCTCAGACTTCCCAGGACTCTCAATATAGGAAGTCAAGTACTACAACACATAAACAATTGAACTAAAACAATCATCAAGAGAGTAAAGAAAACATATTAGTTATAATAAACCACAACTTTACATTTTAACCCAAACTTCCTTGCCTTCACTTCACCTTGAGTCGTGTATCCTTGAAGGTTCTGATCCTATAATTTTAACGTGACACCTTACCCTGCCATTGAGTATCATGGGCATTGGCTGGGTAGGGGAGCCACTGACGTCCCCTTCCCCCCCTTCCCTCCCTATGCCTCACTCTCCGCCGTTGAAGAGCGCGGCGCAGGTCGGTGACTCTATTGATCTGTGAGACAAACCCGATGTATCCAGCGAGTGTCCATATTTTCCATAGACGCGGCGGGTCACAGCTTCCAGGCGGCCAGGGAGCGTCTTGGTGCCTCCCCACGTGCTGGTGTGCCTCAGGGCGGGGTGTTGCGGCCGCCCCTTCCCCCAACTCCCCCACACCCCCTAACATACACACTAATACTGTTTGTGTTTGCGAGGAAAGTTTGGTCTACTGTGTGAATTTTGAAGTTTGCAAAGGTAACAGATTTTTTATTGTTAGTGCTATACTTATTATTATTATTATTATTATTATTATTATTATTATTATTATTATTATTATTCCCTTGCCCCAGATGTAAATAATTGGTAATATGTATTGTCTCCTACCTTTGTGTTGGGGAGGAAGAGGCTTTAAAGGGCTTCGTTGATAAGGGGAAAGACATATACCTAGATTATCCTGTGTAATGAAAATGTCTCCGTTAATTATCCGCTCACTGTACTTCCACTGCAAGGACGAGTGGCTAGTTATGGGTTAGGGTTGATATTCTTGGAGTTTTCCTCTTTCCTGGTGGCCTTGATGGGGTACTTTTGTGTATAATGCTTTTGTCTGATGAGAGAACTTTAAACTTTTGTCCTCAGAAGGTTCATCAAAGCAGAGCAAGTTGACTGAAGTTCCCTCTTGAATACCTGAGAGAGAAAAGCGTGCGTGAAGGAGGGAGGGAGAGGGAGAGGAAGGAAGGAAGGGAGGGAGGTAGAAAGTCTCGAGAAGGATGGGGAAGGGAAGAAGAAAAATACATGAAGCAAATATGAAATGCTTTTCTTTTATCTCTGGCTTTACAGAAGTTATGTTAGGGATGGAAATTGTTGACTCCTGCAGTACTTCACGGAAAACACACTTAGACACACACACTCACATGATTACATACAAACACACACATGCACACACACACGCACAAACAAAAAACAAACTTATATATTCCAACATAACTTCAGTCTCCAAATTAACACTATAACTCATTTCCAAACCTTTACGCTGCACTATACCTCACCACATCATCACACACATTGAGAAAGGCCATTGGCACGCCCTTCAATCACTCGCTAATCTACTAAAGCCTCAACCTGAAGAGCAAAGCCTCGATGTGACTACCAAACAAATGATATGTTAACACCCATTACTCTTCATAAGGACAAGGAATGAAACTAAAACTCTATAGATCGAACTTGAGGCTACAACATGACCTTGAGTTTCTATAATAAGTCAGAATTATTTCATAGATTTAAACACTAAGGAGATTGTGTTAAGTGTAATATTATAGTGTAAATTAACTCGCCTTATCAACCTTTCCTCTTACATCAAACACAGTATATATATTTGTACAGTCACAGCACAAAGCCCACAGCCTCCCCCATGTGTAACAACCCCATGTATGTGTGTGTATGTAGAGGGGTGTATGTATGTATGTGTATGTGTGTATCTTTTTTCAACCTACATACTCGCTTTAATGAGGCGAGTGTCCAGCCTTTACCGATGTTTTGTGTGGCCGATAAAGTGTTAATTGCTCTCCGATTGGGTCATTTATCTCCAGCCATCCACCAATCACCGCCCGCCATTGTGTGTGACGTGGCTTGCTAATGGACTGTGACGCAAAATATTAATAATGCTGTCATGAATTTTGTTGATTCGTTCTGTGGCACGTTATTGTTCTTTACCTGGGGATACATTTTGACAGGTGGGGGAGGGGGGGGGTTGTATGTGTGTGTGTGTGTGTGTGTGTGTGTGTGTGTTTGGGTGGGTGTGTGTGTGTGTGTATGTAATATATTCAAAAAAAGGTATGAAATTCTACACAAAGCTATTTCTAATTAACCAAACCGTTTACACACACACACACACACACACACACACACACACACACACACACACACACACACACACACACACACACACACACATTGAAGGATTACACATTACCATTGTCTCTAATGAAAAGCTACAAACACAAGACTTACCATCATTATTATTATCAACACGTTATCATCATTATCATTATTATTATTATTATTATTATTTTATTATTATTATTATTATTATTATCATTATTCTTAGTAGTAGTAGTTGTTGTATAATTGTAGTAGTATTGTTATTATTATTATTACTATTATCATTATTATTAGGAAATGTACATCACTATTATTATTATTACGATCAAAACAGGAAAAATAAAGGTATTAAATAGGATGTTACGTTCAAAGTTT
>JAPQNM010000029.1:6528278-6538278 GCA_029783475.1 Metacarcinus magister | reverse complement strand
ACAAACGTGGCTATCTTGCGACAAGTCACCACAATACCTCAACTTGGTGTCCCAGAAGGCGGTGAGCTGTGATGCATGACCGTGAGGGATTAAAGATTATAACTCCTCCTCCTCCTCCTCCTCCTCCTCCTATTACTACTACTACTACTACTACTACTACTACTACTACTACTACTACTACTATTGGGGTGTGTCTGGTGGAATATTAGTTGTTGCAATCCCTCCTCGTTTGCCTGCCTCGCCTGCCTCGCCTGCCTTGCCTGCCTGGCCTGCCTTGCCTGCCTGGCCTTCCCTCGCCGCTCTGGGATAAAGTGACGCGAGAGAAAAGTGAAATAGATTGAGGGAAAACTAGAATGGGGAAAGTAACATGAAGGGAAAACAAGGATTATTCCATTACAAGAGAAAAACGGAATAAATTGAGTGGATAACTAAAATAGGGAAAGTAACACGCAGGGAAAACAAGGAGTATTCCATTAAAAACAGAATAAATTGAAAGGAAAACTAGAATAAAGAAAATAACGTAAAAGAATACAAGGATTAGTTTATTAATTTCGTGTTGTTATCATATATGTAAAAAAAAAAGGAAATTATATTAGAAAAGTTTAAATCTCCTTTCGTATACTATAGTTTTTGGTTAAAGTAATTGATGAAAGTTAGAAATATGGATTGAGATTATTGTTACAGGTGTTTTTCTAAGTGTTTTGGGTTCAGGTACAACAGGTAACCAGGTAAGTGTGTGTTGATTGGCAGGGATTCACTTACCTGGCCTCACTTTAGCCGCTCACGTTGGGAATGAATGAAATTAGCAACGATAGTGAAGCTTGTTGATAACAGCAGAATGTATGAATATGTTATAGTCTATATCAACAGTGTTATCAAATTGAAAATAATGATTACCAGCTGTATATATCCAGGTATCAAAGGCATAGAATTGTACACACACACACACACACACACACACACACACACACACACACACACACACACACACACACACACACTCATATATCAACTATAACGTTATAGATTACAAATTTTTTTTTTTGTTCACTCTTCATATAATTTACAAGAACACTTTTGATTGAATTTCAACATGTACACACACACATATTGGCCTCGACCTAACAATGGCGATGTACAGACAGGGGGAAAAAAAAAAGGAAAAAAAAGAACATTATTTCCACCAGCCAGCATTACGGGTTTAATACGTGTACAGGTCGTGATGTGTATGCCATAAACGAAACATGCTTCATATACATCATAACGTCCCCTTTATGCAACATGCAATTATGTACAGCACACACACACACACACACACACACACACACACACACACACACACACACACACACACACACACACACACACACACACACACACACACACACACACACACACACACACACACACACACACACATTCATGCCATTAACTGAAATAGCATCAGAAACCTTATTACAACACTATATAGTACCATTCAAAACCTTAAGGAAACAGAAAATAAACATCACAATGACTTTCGTGGCGGTAAAAATCTACGTATTAATCGCTTGTCTACAGTAATGATGTATAAGTGTAAATTAACTACCGGAATGAACTGTATTTACAAGGTATTCATCAATGTAACTGTAGTGACTTTGTAAATAACGTGGAAGAATGTGAGGACGGGGCAGACAGGAAGCTGGGACGAGGCGAGGCGAGGCAAGCAATCTACAAAGTTATAATTACTTAATATTGTTTGTGTGGTGAGCAGGATGGGTAGGCTGTGAAGGGACGGATTGTGTGTGTGTGTGTGTGTGTGTGTGTGTGTGTGTGTGTGTGTGTGTGTGTGTGTGGCTTGGCTAGGCTTGTTAGGCTTAGATTCACGTACTCGTAATTTTGTTTTATTGTCTAAGAATCCTAAAGGTGTTTCTAAATGTTTAATTCTTCGTGTATTTCATTTTTGTTTTCTTCATTTCCTCTGCATCGTTCTTTCTCCGTCTATTATAATGTTTTTGTTCTTCCTTAACAGCTTTGTACACTATTTTTATTGTTATTCTGGTTTTTTTTTACACAATGCAAGCGAGTTTTCTAAATACAGACCATGAAACAGGCAGAAGTTTAGTTTGCATTGCTACAAACTCACCATTTATCTCTTAATTGCTTTCGTGTATCTTATGCATTCATCGTCTGCATCTTTTTCCCGGGATGCTAAAGAAGCGTGTTCATACTGGACATAAAACTGCGTGACTTCCAGATCCGAAATTGCTTCATGAATCAGGCCAAACTACCTTATTTCCGAGGCGCGTTTAGCCCCACGCGCGGCCGTCGGCGTCCACGTTTTACTGTTTTCAATAAGGTTTTAATTTCCCACTTCACATTTGCCTGACACCTCATCCCTTGGGCGGCGAGTTGTTCCCAGTGCAGCTCATCTTGGAGTCTGCTGCATTCCGGTCTCCATAGCAATGCACTTCCTGCTTGCTGCTTTGTATTTGTATATCAAGTGTATAGTTTGTTGTAGCACAGCAATTGTATTTGTTTCAGTATCATTTCCCGGTCTTTGTTTCAGTGTTTCACCGCTGTTGTATTTTCCTTGTGTAAGATTCTTCATAGTCACACTGTATTTTCGTGCCAAGTGAATATTTTGTTGTAGCACAGCAAATATATTTCTTTCATTATTTTTTTCATTATGTTTCAAGGTTTTCTGTAAAATTCTTCCTAGTAACGTCACGCTTATTGAAAAACTAAAGGCTTCCACAGACATAGTTCCTTCTAAGAGCAGCAGGTGGTGGCTTTGTAACACTGGTCTCTGGCGGAAGATTTAACACTCAACACTAATGACTGCATCTCGTCTTTTGTCTCCTTTCAAAGCAACACAGTGAGGCTTTCATACCAACACTGGTCTCTATCTCAACACAAGCAACCTCACCTAGTCACTCAGATGTTCTCTCTGGGTTTCTGGTTTTCCTGGGGGTGTTTTCAAGGCCAAACAAAACACTGACTTCTCGTATCTCGTCCACCTCACCTCACACTTTTCCTTTTTCAACACTCGTGAAAAGGCTTCGGATTCTCGCTCTGCAGTTCGTGGAATTGGCAAACAGTGACGGAAGCTGATGGGTCGCGAGGCCTGAAAATCCCGCTAGACTTAGGCATTACCAGTCGACACACTTTCACAGAACACTACTATATACGCGGGAACTACATACAAGCGTCAAGCACACTCAGGTCAAGCAGCGTGGAGGGTGGGTGGGTGTGTGTGTGTGTGTGTGTGTGTGTGTGTGTGTGTGTGTCTGTGTGTCTGTGTGTGTGTGCGTTACGGGTATGTAAACTCTTAACTTCAAGTCCTGTCTAAATATACATATGGTTAAAACAGGCCTTTTTATGCGTTTTTTCCATCACTTACATCGCTCTGTTGACGACGTTAAGGCAAGAAGGGACTACTAACCCACCACACAGGCTTTTAGTTCAAGAGCGAAGGAAGGAAGGAAGGAAGAGGTTTAGTAAATAGAGGGAATAGAGAGAGAGAGAGAGAGAGAGAGAGAGAGAGAGAAGAGAGAGAGAGAGAGAGAGAGAGAGAGGCAAACAAGGCTTAGTCATGACGATGTTGAAATTTATGTCTCACTGGTTAAGGCTTGGCTTAGAGAAGGGATAGAGGTTAGTCAGAGGGGAGGTAGAGGGAAACAGGGATGGAGGGGATGAAGCTTACTCAAAGAAGAGGGAAATTTATGGACAGAGGGTAAGGGGTTAATCAGGGAAGGGTAAGATGTAGAGACAAAGGGAGTAAGGGATGAAGACGAGGACAAGAAGGACAAAATAGTAGGGATAGAAAATAAATACAAGAAAACCGAGATAGAAAGTGAATAGAATGACAAAACAATAAGGAATAAAGACGAGAATAATAACAGGGACGTGGGAGAAGAAGGAAGGAGGAGAGAGATGTCAAGGATTACATAGGAACAACGGATACAAGGCCGAAGGATCCTTGTATGTGTGTAACAGAAGGAAAGATTAGGATCAGCGGATGTGTGGTTTTCCAGGGCTGGTAACGGACGCCACAAACCCAAACAAACTGGTGGGGGAGGACAGTGCCTTGCCACCACAGGATTTGTTTACATTAAGACGAATAGACCTTCCACCCTTGAGAGAGAGAGAGAGAGAGAGAGAGAGAGAGAGAGAGAGAGAGAGAGAGAGAGAGAGAGAGAGAGAGAGATAAGAAGAAAAAAAAACTATAACACTAATATTAGGAATAGATATGAACACCGAAGAAAAATATGTAGAATAATATTTTTCTTATACTTTTTTTTTGTGTGTGAATCAGAATTACCTTGATGTTTTGGAAAGCCTCGACCTTGCACTCAAAATAGAAATAGATAAAAATATATAAAAAAAAAATATATATAGAATTCAGGTGTTAATTCACTTCACTGTCTCTTAAATAAAACACATCCTAATCGTGGAGAGATTAACTTTTTTTTTTCTCTCTCTCTCTCTCTCTCTCTCTCTCTCTCTCTCTCTCTCTCTCTCTCTCTCTCTCTCTCTCTCTCTCTCTCTCTCTCTCTCTCTCTCTCTCTCTCTAAGCAAATTTATTTAACCCACTTCTCTTTTTCTTGTTTTAGATGAACAGGAATGAAGGAAAATTGTTGTGTGTCTGTCTGTTTGTTTTCGTTTGTTATATATTCTAATTATGTTATTTTCCAATTTCTCTATTTGTGGCTCTCTCTCTCTCTCTCTCTCTCTCTCTCTCTCTCTCTCTCTCTCTCTCTCTCTCTCTCTCTCTCTCTCTCTCTCTCTCTCTCTCTCTCTCTCTCTCTCTCTCTCTCTTTCGTTTTATTTATCTCCTCCTATGTCCCCTTTTTTTTCCTCTCTCTCTTTCCCTCTCACTCCCCTTTTCTCCCTCCCCTTAAGTGTCACTCTTCCCTCACATTCACTCTCTCTCTCTCTCTCTCTCTCTCTCTCTCTCTCTCTCTCTCTCTCTCTCTCTCTCTCTCTCTCTCTCTCTCTCTCTCTCTCTCTCTCTCTCTCTCTCTTCCCTTCATACTTGCCACATTAATTCTCCTTTCGCCTTTTCTCTTCTTTCTTGTATATTTTTGTATCGTGTTCTTTACTCTCTCTTTTTCTTTCCATCTTTCTGAAAATTTATCTTATTCCCTTCTTTCTCTTTCTTTCTTTTCTTCTTGTTTTTTTTATATTCTTATTCCTTCATTCATTATTCACATTTCCTGTCGTTTTTCATTTTTTTTTTTTATCTTCATTTCTTTCCAAATCCTTCCTTCTTCTTCTTTGTTCTTCCTTCTTTATCATATTTCTTTCTATCTATTTTTTCTCACCTGACTGAGGAAACATTAAGGTTTTTATCACATTTTTTTTTACTTCTTCCTACATTCGTTGTTATATTTCCTCTTCTTCCTTTTCTTCTTCTTCTTCTTCTTCTTCTTCTTCTTCTTCTTCTTTTCTTCTTCTTCTTCTTCTTCTTCTTCTTCTTCTTCTTCTCTTCTTCTTCTTCTTCTTCTTCTTCTCTTCTTCTTCTTCTTCTCTTCTTCTTCTTCTTCTTCTTCTTCTCTTCTTCTTCTTCCTCCTCCTCCTCCTCCTCCTCTCCTCCTCCTCCTCCTCTTCCTCTTCCTCCTCCTCTTCCTCTCCTCCTCCTCCTCCTCCTCCTCCTCCTCCTCTTCCTCCTCCTCCTCCTCCTCTATTCTCAGCAAAGTAACTACGACAATTGACAGAGAAGTCTTACAATCAGACCTAGATCGACTAACGTCTTGGGCCAATAAATGGCAAATGAAATTTAACGTTGAAAAATGCAAGGTACTACACATCGGAAGAAATAATGGTCACGTTCAGTACTCAATGAATGGTAAATCACTTTCTACAGTAAACAAAGAAAAAGATCTGGGAATCACAATATCAAACGATTTAAAACCCAGTCAACATTGCTCAGAAGTAGTTAAAACTGCTAACAGATTGGTCGGCTTTATTGGGCGTACTTTCGAAAATAAATCAGAAAAAGTCATATTAAAACTGCATAATTCACTAGTACGACCCCATCTTGAGTATTGCGTACAGTTTTGGTCCCCATATTACAGAAAGGACATTGACAAACTGGAAAGAGTCCAGCGAAGAATAACAAAAATGATTCCAAGGCTGAAAAATAAACCTTATGAAGAAAGACTTAAAGAACTAAACTTATTCAGCCTAGAAAAACGAAGGATGCGAGGGGATTTAATTGAAATGTTCAAGATAATCAAAGGATTCGATAATATCAATGCAGAAGATTACATTACTTTTGATCGATCAAATATAACAAGAAGACGTCATTCTTTTAAGATTACTGGTAAAAGATTCACATCAAACGAAGCCAAGCACTTCTTTTTCAATCGGATCGTTAACGTTTGGAACTCCCTGTCCGCCAATGTCGTCGACAGTAAAACAATTACTACGTTCAAAAATAGACTTGACAAATATTTAGAAGCCAATCCACAACTAAAATACTATCCGTTAACGTAGCAAACTTTGAGTATGTTCATCCTGATGTACCTAACTTACGAAATGTCGATTCAAAAGACGTCGCTAGTGGCCTGACATCGCTTGCCAGGAAGTAGTGGTAGCAGTAGTGGTAGTGACAGTAGTGACAGTCTGGTCTTGGTTGGCCTTCCTTTCCCTGCCAGCCATGGCTGGGGAGAGAAGCCTTCACCCTTACTATCCTGTATCCTTCACTCTAGAGTAGATAGTGTACTCACAAACAGCCTCGTAAGGGCCTGCAGGCCTGTTGTTGTTTGTTCTTCCTATGTGTTCCTCCTCCTCCTCCTCCTCCTCCTCCTCCTCCTTTTCCTCCTCCTCCTCCTCCTCCTCCTCTATATATTCATCAAAGAGAGAAAAAAATCAAAGTTTGGAGTTCCTTTTGTCAATTAGAATTTCGGGACATTTTAATTGACTTTTGTAATGGCCAATTGAGTTCTTGGATGCAATTTTTTTTACTGTCCAAAAAAAAAAAGTGAAAAAAGCGACTCAACTTACGCTGCGCTTGGCTAATTTGTTTGTTTTTTTCTTTTCCTTTTTCTCTTTTTTTTTTTTTTTTTACTGAAAGCTAAATTGACGTAATGTTTTTTTTTTTAAACTCTTTCCTTTTTTTTTGCCTTTTTTTTCTAATTTCTTTCGTGTGTGTGTGACATTTTACAAATAAAAAAAGAAGAGGAAGGAAAAGAAGCTGCATTTGTTTTTTTCTTTCTTATATATTCTTTCTTTTCAGTGTTTACTAATTATTATATTTTTTCTTTCTTTCTCTCTGTGATTAGTATTGTATTTTATCTTTTGTTTCTTTATTCAATACTTTTATCATAATTTTTCTACTTATTCCTTTTATTCATTGTTGTAGTTACTCATTTAAGCCAATCATCTGTCATCATCACTATTACCATCATCACTATTACCATCATCACCATCATCACTATTAACATCATCACTATCATCATCACCATCACCACAACAGCCTTACCACCAAGGAAATATGTGGCCAGCTACCTGCCTTATCTCTCTCTCTCTCTCTCTCTCTCTCTCTCTCTCTCTCTCTCTCTCTCTCTCTCTCTCTCTCTCTCTCTCTCTCTCTCGCTGGTAAAATGGAATAGAAACACGTTTTTTCCCTCTAAGTCATAATTTCACAAGCCTGATTATTTCTGTGGCTTCGGGGAGAGAGAGAGAGAGAGAGAGAGAGAGAGAGAGAGAGAGAGAGAGAGAGAGAGAGAGAGAGAGAGAGAGAGAGAGAGAGAGAGAGAGAGAGAGATCATCATGTCTTGACCTGTATTATTGAATTTATATCTACCTCGTCCATTCCCTTTCCTACCTCCATCGTTACTCTCTCTTTTTCTCTCACTCCTTCTCTCCCTTTCTCTCTCCCTCCCTCTCCCTCTCCCTCCCTCTCCCTCTCCCTCCCTCCCTCTGTCTCTCCCTGTCTCCCTCTCTCTCTCTCTTTCTCTCTCTGTCTCCCTCTCTCCCAGAAGTCCAGAATTTGGGTTAACATGTAGAATAACAATCGAGAGTCTTGTTATAACTCTCCAAAGACTCTACGACCGTCCCGAGAGAGGGGAAGTGAGGGGTTGATGGGAGAGTAGAGAGGACTAACGGAGGAGGAGGAGGAGGAGGAGGAGGAAGAGGAAGAGAAGGAAGAAGAGGAGGAGGCGAATGGGTCTGTCCGGAGGGAAATTGCTAAACTTGAGGTGAGGTTTGGAGAAGGTGAGGCCTTGCGAGGTGCGTGTGAGTCCTTTGAGCCTCGACTCTTTAGACCCTCGACTAAGTAATCTGCTTGAGAGAGAGAGAGAGAGAGAGAGAGAGAGAGAGAGAGAGAGAGAGAGAGAGAGAGAGAGAGAGAGAGAGAGAGAGAGAGAGAGAGAGAGAAGAGAAAGAAAGATAAAGATATGCTCAAAATGATAAGCCAGAGAATGTTAGGTAATAAATATTCACCCTTTTTTTCCCTTTTTTCCCCTGCTACCTGAAATCACCCTTTTTCCTCCCTGTTTCCCTCACCCTTCCCCTCACCCTTCCCCTTAGGCTGTAGTGACGATTCAACTGAGTCTCGAAACCCTTGTCCCGTAGTTGAGCTGAAGGGGAAGTTGATTGGCTAGAGCTGATAAAAGGCTTCAGCTGAGTGGTTGAAAGGGTCTGAGGTTGGAGTTGACGAGTTTGCGGGAGCCAATAGCGACGTGGCTTCCTTTGCGGGGTAAGATAATGTATAAAACCTAAAAATGAAATAAAAGGATTCACGGACTTCATTCAATTGTCAGTCTGCGTGAGTGGAAGGAAGACCTAAAGTAGAGGTGGCAAAAACTTGAACTGCAGAGGAACAAAACTGAAGGTGGAGCTCTGTAGAACCACCGCAATGAAGAGGTTCTCTGGTTCAAAGGCCCGGCAGACCACCACACCATCACCACCACCACCACCACCACCACCACCACCACCACCACCACACCACCACCACCACCACTCACCCAAAGACCAAGAGAGACAAGCTTCTAGAGAGCCTTCGTTTGGTTGAGCTCGCGGTGATAAGAGCGAAACAGCCCAAGGTGACTCTGACGAAGGCCAAAGACTGGGAGAAAGGAGGGAGAAGAGAAGGAAGGGAACAACGTAACTGGAAACAAGATTAACACTAAGAACCAGGAAGAGGTAACAAACAAGATGGAAGGAGGAGAAGACAATAAAAATGTAGAATTATCAGACGATGAAGAAGATGAAGATGAAGACGAAGACGACGATGACATTGAGGAAACGAGTGAAATTCCTGACGAGCTCAACAGGCAAGCGAACAGGATCTTTGTCGCCCTCCTGAAGAAGAATGAAGAAGACCTTGAGAAGAAGGACGAAAATCTGATAGCGAGGTTACAAGAACTAGAGGAGGAGAGAATAAAGATTTTGTTAAAAGGATACCAGTACTCCTTCACGCAATGGGTGGAGAGAAAATGTGAAATGTCGGTGCCAGAAATGGAGGAAAAGAGACGGAGAGAAGAATTAAAGAAGCAAAGCCTCGAGAAGGAAGAGAGGAAAAAAGCGAAGAAATTCAGAAAGCAGAGGAAGTTTTTGGAGAAAGAACTTACGAGAGGAAAGGAGCTTATGCAGAGAGGAGGGAATAAGGGAGACAAAGAAGTGACGGAAGAAGGAGGTGAGGGACGCGGGACGATAAAGGAGAAGGATAAAGAAGATAACAGAAAGCAGACGGAACAGATGGTTGTAGCGGAGGAAGAAGAAAAAAGAAGATCGAACCAAGAGGGAAAGTATTATCGGGGAGTGCAAGAAGCGAAGGTCATGGAGGAGGAGGAGGAAGAGAGAATTAGTCAAGGAATGGACCAGAAAAGAAAGAGTAAAGAAGTGAAAAATAAGAACCCGGTAGAAAGAGAGAAAGGAGTAGAGAAGGAGGCGAAGGCGGATAAAAAGGAAGAGAAAAAAATGAAAATCGCGAAGTTGGACATAAGGCAGAAGAAAGACATGACGGAGCATGACCCGGAGGAAGGAGAGGCGCACCCCGTAGAGGAAGAGG
>JAPQNM010000029.1:6505778-6523278 GCA_029783475.1 Metacarcinus magister | reverse complement strand
CATGTACAACATAGTTTAAAAAAAAAAAAAATCGAAGAGGAAATTTTGCAAAAAATTTCCCGGAGTAGAAAAAATGACAGAAATACACCATATGTTGAGGTCAATTCTAGACATCCACGAGGGTCTGTAAGATGGTTAAACGTGTCGTAAGGCTTAGTTATGAACTGCTTTGAGCTGTAACAGTCATTACAAGAATATTCGTGGACGTTAAGACAATATGTGTTCCTTACCGGGTAACGTGTCGTGTGTAGGAGTATACGCGGGTTACTGATGGCTATCATATCCTCTCGATGGAGCTTGACACTGCAATAAAAGTACTGCATTACATTTTTTAATGAAAATAAATCACTTCCATAGCCATTGGCACCGGTGACAGAGTCAGTAGTGAAAATTTTGATCGGTCGGTCATGTCCGAGCGAGCGGTGGGAATTGAATTGTTTTCTGCCTCTATATACCTAATTCTAGTGAGCCTTATCTTGATGCAGCAGCATTTAAGAATGAAAATAAATAACTTCCATAGCCATTGGCACCGGTGACAGAGTCAGTAGTGAAGATTTTGATCGGCCGGTCATGACCGAGCGAGCGGTGGGAATTTAATTGTTTTCTGCCTCTATATACCTAATTCTAGTGAGCCTTATCTTGATGCAGCAGCATTTAAGAATGAAAATAAATAACTTCCATTGGCACCGGTGACAGAGTCAGTAGTGAAGATTTTGATCGGCCGGTCATGACCGAGCGAGCGGTGGGAATTTGAATTGTTTTCTGCCTCTATATACCTAATTCTAGTGAGCCTTATCTTGATGCAGCAGCATTTAAGAATGAAAATAAATAACTTCCATAGCCATTGGCACCGGTGACAGAGTCAGTAGTGAAGATTTTGATTGGCCGGTCATGACCGAGCGAGCGGTGGGAATTGAATTGTTTTCTGCCTCTATATACCTAATTCTAGTGAGCCTTATCTTGATGCAGCAGCATTTAAGAAGGAAAATAAATAACTTCCATAGCCATTGGCACCGGTGACAGAGTCAGTAGTGAAGATTTTGATCGGCCGGTCATGACCGAGCGAGCGGTGGGAATTGAATTGTTTTCTGCCTCTATATACCTAATTCTAGTGAGCCTTATCTTGATGCAGCAGCATTTAAGAAGGTCAAAGAAAGGCTATGTACACTACAGGAGTAATCAAACAGACTCTGCCATCCTGAAATAGTGTATAAAAACTTGTTTTCATCATATGTTCTACTTAAACTAGTTGTAACTCCTTTCGTTTTACTCGTATTGAATTTTCAAGCAAAGCTTCAAACCTGCATCTTTTTCTGATCCTTATGGTATGTAACAAGTACTGATAAACACAATATTAAGAAAATATATATTACGTCCTCACGTAAATTACTTAGATTATAAATAATGAAAAAAGAAACTAGACGCAGGATTGGAATAGGATAGGGTTTAAAAAGAGGAGAAAAATATTTATAATTTCACAATATAACTCTTTGTTATATTTGATCGGTATCTATCTCATGAAAAATAGTTATCTACTAAAATAATGATATCATTAAACAAACAATATTAGCTTCTAAGCTAAGATACCAATTGAACAAAGTGCTTTGTTTATTAGTTGGTAATTTTATAAGGAATATCTGATATCTTTTCCATTAACATTGGTAAAGTATTAGATCCACCATACTGATTTTATCATCTGTTTTAACCCAAATAAATTCATTTATAGCAATAAAAGTTTCTGGTGAAATTAACTGAAACTATGCTGAAAGTCTTACATTATTCCCATGTACAACATAGTTTAAAAAAAACAAAATCGAAGAGGAAATTTTGCAAAAAATTTCCCGGAGTAGAAAAAATGACAGAAATACACCATATGTTGAGGTCAATTCTAGACATCCACGAGGGTCTGTAAGATGGTTAAACGTGTCGTAAGGCTTAGTTATGAACTGCTTTGAGCTGTAACAGTCATTACAAGAATATTCGTGGACGTTAAGACAATATGTGTTCCTTACCGGGTAACGTGTCGTGTGTAGGAGTATACGCGGGTTACTGATGGCTATCATATCCTCTCGATGGAGCTTGACACTGCAATAAAAGTACTGCATTACATTTTTTAATGAAAATAAATCACTTCCATAGCCATTGGCACCGGTGACAGAGTCAGTAGTGAAAATTTTGATCGGTCGGTCATGTCCGAGCGAGCGGTGGGAATTGAATTGTTTTCTGCCTCTATATACCTAATTCTAGTGAGCCTTATCTTGATGCAGCAGCATTTAAGAATGAAAATAAATAACTTCCATAGCCATTGGCACCGGTGACAGAGTCAGTAGTGAAGATTTTGATCGGCCGGTCATGACCGAGCGAGCGGTGGGAATTGAATTGTTTTCTGCCTCTATATACCTAATTCTAGTGAGCCTTATCTTGATGCAGCAGCATTTAAGAATGAAAATAAATAACTTCCATAGCCATTGGCACCGGTGACAGAGTCAGTAGTGAAGATTTTGATCGGCCGGTCATGACCGAGCGAGCGGTGGGAATTGAATTGTTTTCTGCCTCTATATACCTAATTCTAGTGAGCCTTATCTTGATGCAGCAGCATTTAAGAATGAAAATAAATAACTTCCATAGCCATTGGCACCGGTGACAGAGTCAGTAGTGAAGATTTTGATCGGCCGGTCATGACCGAGCGAGCGGTGGGAATTGAATTGTTTTCTGCCTCTATATACCTAATTCTAGTGAGCCTTATCTTGATGCAGCAGCATTTAAGAAGGTCAAAGAAAGGCTATGTACACTACAGGAGTAATCAAACAGACTCTGCCATCCTGAAATAGTGTATAAAAACTTGTTTTCATCATATGTTCTACTTAAACTAGTTGTAACTCCTTTCGTTTTACTCGTATTGAATTTTCAAGCAAAGCTTCAAACCTGCATCTTTTTCTGATCCTTATGGTATGTAACAAGTACTGATAAACACAATATTAAGAAAATATATATTACGTCCTCACGTAAATTACTTAGATTATAAATAATGAAAAAAGAAACTAGACGCAGGATTGGAATAGGATAGGGTTTAAAAAGAGGAGAAAAATATTTATGATTTCACAATATAACTCTTTGTTATATTTGATCGGTATCTATCTCATGAAAAATAGTTATCTACTAAAATAATGATATCATTAAACAAACAATATTAGCTTCTAAGCTAAGATACCAATTGAACAAAGTGCTTTGTTTATTAGTTGGTAATTTTATAAGGAATATCTGATATCTTTTCCATTAACATTGGTAAAGTATTAGATCCACCATACTGATTTTATCATCTGTTTTAACCCAAATAAATTCATTTATAGCAATAAAAGTTTCTGGTGAAATTAACTGAAACTATGCTGAAAGTCTTACATTATTCCCATGTACAACATAGTTTAAAAAAAACAAAATCGAAGAGGAAATTTTGCAAAAAATTTCCCGGAGTAGAAAAAATGACAGAAATACACCATATGTTGAGGTCAATTCTAGACATCCACGAGGGTCTGTAAGATGGTTAAACGTGTCGTAAGGCTTAGTTATGAACTGCTTTGAGCTGTAACAGTCATTACAAGAATATTCGTGGACGTTAAGACAATATGTGTTCCTTACCGGGTAACGTGTCGTGTGTAGGAGTATACGCGGGTTACTGATGGCTATCATATCCTCTCGATGGAGCTTGACACTGCAATAAAAGTACTGCATTACATTTTTTAATGAAAATAAATCACTTCCATAGCCATTGGCACCGGTGACAGAGTCAGTAGTGAAAATTTTGATCGGTCGGTCATGTCCGAGCGAGCGGTGGGAATTGAATTGTTTTCTGCCTCTATATACCTAATTCTAGTGAGCCTTATCTTGATGCAGCAGCATTTAAGAATGAAAATAAATAACTTCCATAGCCATTGGCACCGGTGACAGAGTCAGTAGTGAAGATTTTGATCGGCCGGTCATGACCGAGCGAGCGGTGGGAATTGAATTGTTTTCTGCCTCTATATACCTAATTCTAGTGAGCCTTATCTTGATGCAGCAGCATTTAAGAATGAAAATAAATAACTTCCATAGCCATTGGCACCGGTGACAGAGTCAGTAGTGAAGATTTTGATCGGCCGGTCATGACCGAGCGAGCGGTGGGAATTGAATTGTTTTCTGCCTCTATATACCTAATTCTAGTGAGCCTTATCTTGATGCAGCAGCATTTAAGAAGGTCAAAGAAAGGCTATGTACACTACAGGAGTAATCAAACAGACTCTGCCATCCTGAAATAGTGTATAAAAACTTGTTTTCATCATATGTTCTACTTAAACTAGTTGTAACTCCTTTCGTTTTACTCGTATTGAATTTTCAAGCAAAGCTTCAAACCTGCATCTTTTTCTGATCCTTATGGTATGTAACAAGTACTGATAAACACAATATTAAGAAAATATATATTACGTCCTCACGTAAATTACTTAGATTATAAATAATGAAAAAAGAAACTAGACGCAGGATTGGAATAGGATAGGGTTTAAAAAGAGGAGAAAAATATTTATGATTTCACAATATAACTCTTTGTTATATTTGATC
Source organism: Metacarcinus magister (assembly GCA_029783475.1). Classification (NCBI taxonomy): domain Eukaryota; kingdom Metazoa; phylum Arthropoda; class Malacostraca; order Decapoda; family Cancridae; genus Metacarcinus; species Metacarcinus magister. The sequence goes on along the minus strand of JAPQNM010000029.1, from coordinate 6,518,688 downwards.
GGTATCTATCTCATGAAAAATAGTTATCTACTAAAATAATGATATCATTAAACAAACAATATTAGCTTCTAAGCTAAGATACCAATTGAACAAAGTGCTTTGTTTATTAGTTGGTAATTTTATAAGGAATATCTGATATCTTTTCCATTAACATTGGTAAAGTATTAGATCCACCATACTGATTTTATCATCTGTTTTAACCCAAATAAATTCATTTATAGCAATAAAAGTTTCTGGTGAAATTAACTGAAACTATGCTGAAAGTCTTACATTATTCCCATGTACAACATAGTTTAAAAAAAACAAAATCGAAGAGGAAATTTTGCAAAAAATTTCCCGGAGTAGAAAAAATGACAGAAATACACCATATGTTGAGGTCAATTCTAGACATCCACGAGGGTCTGTAAGATGGTTAAACGTGTCGTAAGGCTTAGTTATGAACTGCTTTGAGCTGTAACAGTCATTACAAGAATATTCGTGGACGTTAAGACAATATGTGTTCCTTACCGGGTAACGTGTCGTGTGTAGGAGTATACGCGGGTTACTGATGGCTATCATATCCTCTCGATGGAGCTTGACACTGCAATAAAAGTACTGCATTACATTTTTTAATGAAAATAAATCACTTCCATAGCCATTGGCACCGGTGACAGAGTCAGTAGTGAAAATTTTGATCGGTCGGTCATGTCCGAGCGAGCGGTGGGAATTGAATTGTTTTCTGCCTCTATATACCTAATTCTAGTGAGCCTTATCTTGATGCAGCAGCATTTAAGAATGAAAATAAATAACTTCCATAGCCATTGGCACCGGTGACAGAGTCAGTAGTGAAGATTTTGATCGGCCGGTCATGACCGAGCGAGCGGTGGGAATTGAATTGTTTTCTGCCTCTATATACCTAATTCTAGTGAGCCTTATCTTGATGCAGCAGCATTTAAGAATGAAAATAAATAACTTCCATAGCCATTGGCACCGGTGACAGAGTCAGTAGTGAAGATTTTGATCGGCCGGTCATGACCGAGCGAGCGGTGGGAATTGAATTGTTTTCTGCCTCTATATACCTAATTCTAGTGAGCCTTATCTTGATGCAGCAGCATTTAAGAAGGAAAATAAATAACTTCCATAGCCATTGGCACCGGTGACAGAGTCAGTAGTGAAGATTTTGATCGGCCGGTCATGACCGAGCGAGCGGTGGGAATTGAATTGTTTTCTGCCTCTATATACCTAATTCTAGTGAGCCTTATCTTGATGCAGCAGCATTTAAGAAGGTCAAAGAAAGGCTATGTACACTACAGGAGTAATCAAACAGACTCTGCCATCCTGAAATAGTGTATAAAAACTTGTTTTCATCATATGTTCTACTTAAACTAGTTGTAACTCCTTTCGTTTTACTCGTATTGAATTTTCAAGCAAAGCTTCAAACCTGCATCTTTTTCTGATCCTTATGGTATGTAACAAGTACTGATAAACACAATATTAAGAAAATATATATTACGTCCTCACGTAAATTACTTAGATTATAAATAATGAAAAAAGAAACTAGACGCAGGATTGGAATAGGATAGGGTTTAAAAAGAGGAGAAAAATATTTATGATTTCACAATATAACTCTTTGTTATATTTGATCGGTATCTATCTCATGAAAAATAGTTATCTACTAAAATAATGATATCATTAAACAAACAATATTAGCTTCTAAGCTAAGATACCAATTGAACAAAGTGCTTTGTTTATTAGTTGGTAATTTTATAAGGAATATCTGATATCTTTTCCATTAACATTGGTAAAGTATTAGATCCACCATACTGATTTTATCATCTGTTTTAACCCAAATAAATTCATTTATAGCAATAAAAGTTTCTGGTGAAATTAACTGAAACTATGCTGAAAGTCTTACATTATTCCCATGTACAACATAGTTTAAAAAAAACAAAATCGAAGAGGAAATTTTGCAAAAAATTTCCCGGAGTAGAAAAAATGACAGAAATACACCATATGTTGAGGTCAATTCTAGACATCCACGAGGGTCTGTAAGATGGTTAAACGTGTCGTAAGGCTTAGTTATGAACTGCTTTGAGCTGTAACAGTCATTACAAGAATATTCGTGGACGTTAAGACAATATGTGTTCCTTACCGGGTAACGTGTCGTGTGTAGGAGTATACGCGGGTTACTGATGGCTATCATATCCTCTCGATGGAGCTTGACACTGCAATAAAAGTACTGCATTACATTTTTTAATGAAAATAAATCACTTCCATAGCCATTGGCACCGGTGACAGAGTCAGTAGTGAAAATTTTGATCGGTCGGTCATGTCCGAGCGAGCGGTGGGAATTGAATTGTTTTCTGCCTCTATATACCTAATTCTAGTGAGCCTTATCTTGATGCAGCAGCATTTAAGAATGAAAATAAATAACTTCCATAGCCATTGGCACCGGTGACAGAGTCAGTAGTGAAGATTTTGATCGGCCGGTCATGACCGAGCGAGCGGTGGGAATTGAATTGTTTTCTGCCTCTATATACCTAATTCTAGTGAGCCTTATCTTGATGCAGCAGCATTTAAGAAGGTCAAAGAAAGGCTATGTACACTACAGGAGTAATCAAACAGACTCTGCCATCCTGAAATAGTGTATAAAAACTTGTTTTCATCATATGTTCTACTTAAACTAGTTGTAACTCCTTTCGTTTTACTCGTATTGAATTTTCAAGCAAAGCTTCAAACCTGCATCTTTTTCTGATCCTTATGGTATGTAACAAGTACTGATAAACACAATATTAAGAAAATATATATTACGTCCTCACGTAAATTACTTAGATTATAAATAATGAAAAAAGAAACTAGACGCAGGATTGGAATAGGATAGGGTTTAAAAAGAGGAGAAAAATATTTATGATTTCACAATATAACTCTTTGTTATATTTGATCGGTATCTATCTCATGAAAAATAGTTATCTACTAAAATAATGATATCATTAAACAAACAATATTAGCTTCTAAGCTAAGATACCAATTGAACAAAGTGCTTTGTTTATTAGTTGGTAATTTTATAAGGAATATCTGATATCTTTTCCATTAACATTGGTAAAGTATTAGATCCACCATACTGATTTTATCATCTGTTTTAACCCAAATAAATTCATTTATAGCAATAAAAGTTTCTGGTGAAATTAACTGAAACTATGCTGAAAGTCTTACATTATTCCCATGTACAACATAGTTTAAAAAAAACAAAATCGAAGAGGAAATTTTGCAAAAAATTTCCCGGAGTAGAAAAAATGACAGAAATACACCATATGTTGAGGTCAATTCTAGACATCCACGAGGGTCTGTAAGATGGTTAAACGTGTCGTAAGGCTTAGTTATGAACTGCTTTGAGCTGTAACAGTCATTACAAGAATATTCGTGGACGTTAAGACAATATGTGTTCCTTACGGGGTAACGTGTCGTGTGTAGGAGTATACGCGGGTTACTGATGGCTATCATATCCTCTCGATGGAGCTTGACACTGCAATAAAAGTACTGCATTACATTTTTTAATGAAAATAAATCACTTCCATAGCCATTGGCACCGGTGACAGAGTCAGTAGTGAAAATTTTGATCGGTCGGTCATGTCCGAGCGAGCGGTGGGAATTGAATTGTTTTCTGCCTCTATATACCTAATTCTAGTGAGCCTTATCTTGATGCAGCAGCATTTAAGAATGAAAATAAATAACTTCCATAGCCATTGGCACCGGTGACAGAGTCAGTAGTGAAGATTTTGATCGGCCGGTCATGACTGAGCGAACGGTGGGAATTGAATGGTTTTCTGCCTCTCTATACCTAATTCTAATGAGCCTTATCTTGATGCAGCAGCATTTAAGGTCAAAGGAAGGCTATGTACACTACAGGAGTAATCAAACAGACTCTGATCAGTAAACCGCTTACAATCTTATTCAATAAATCCTTAAGAGATGGTAAAGTTCCATCAGATTGGAAACGTGCAAATGTAACACCAATCTTCAAAAAGGGGGACAAGTCACAACCTGGAAATTATAGGCCAATCAGTCTGACATCAGTTGTATGTAAATTAATGGAGACAATCATTCGTGACAATGTGGTGAAATTCCTTGAAGACAACAATATAATAAAACCCTCACAGCATGGTTTTCGTAATAAACGTTCATGTTTAACTGACTTATTAGAATTCTTCCACAATGTTTTTGACGCGTACGATGAAAGCAGAGCAGTAGATGTCATATATCTGGATTTTCAAAAGGCCTTTGATAAAGTACCTCATCAACGATTGCTTAATAAACTAATGACTCACGGTATCTCTGGTAGCATTTACAATTGGCTTCTGGACTGGCTCTCTGAACGTAAGCAGAGAGTAGTCTTAAACGGTGTCTCCTCTCAATGGTTAAACGTAAAAAGTGGCGTACCACAAGGTTCAGTGCTTGGTCCTTTCTTATTCATGATATATGTTAATGACATAGATGATGGCATCACTTGCAAAATATCGAAATTCGCTGACGATACGAAAATTCTCAGCAAAGTAACTACGACAATTGACAGAGAAGTCTTACAATCAGACCTAGATCGACTAACATCTTGGGCCAATAAATGGCAAATGAAATTTAACGTTAAAAATGCAAGGTACTACACATCGGAAGAAATAATGATCACGTTCAGTACTCAATGAATGGTAAACCATTTTCTACAGTAAACAAGGAAAAAGATCTGGGAATCACAATATCAAACGATTTAAAACCCAGTCAACATTACTCAGGGGTAGTTAAAACTGCTAACAGATTGGTCGGCTTTATTGGGCGTACTTTCGAAAATAAATCAGAAAAAGTCATATTAAAACTGCATAATTCACTAGTACGACCCCATCTTGAGTATTGCGTACAGTTTTGGTCCCCATATTACAGAAAGGACATTGACAAACTAGAAAGAGTCCAGTGAAGAATAACAAAAATGATTCCAAGGCTGAAAAATAAACCTTATGAAGAAAGACTTAAAGAACTAAACTTATTCAGCCTAGAAAAACGAAGGATGCGAGGGGATTTAATTGAAATGTTCAAGATAATCAAAGGATTCGATAATATCAATACAGAAGATTACATTACTTTTGATAGATCAAATATAACAAGAAGACGTCATTCTTTTAAGATTACTGGTAAAAGATTCACATCAAACGAAGCCAAGCACTTCTTTTTCAATCGGATCGTGAACGTTTGGAACTCCCTGCCCGCCAATGTCGTCGACAGTAAAACAATTACTACGTTCAAAAATAGACTTAACAAATACTTAGAAGCCAATCCACAACTAAAATACTATCCGTTAACGTAGCAAACTTTTGAGTATGTTCATCCTGATGTACCTAACTTACGAAATGTCGATTCAAAAGACGTCGCTAGTGGCCTGACATCGCTTGCCAGGAAGTAGTGGTAGCAGTAATGGTAGTGACAGTCTGGTCTTGGTTGGCCTTCCTTTCCCTGCCAGCCATGGCTGGGGAGAGAAGCCTTCACCCTTACTATCCTGTATCCTTCACTCTAGAGTAGATAGTGTAGTCTCACAAACAGCCTCGTAAGGGCCAGCAGGCCTGTTGTTGTTTGTTCTTCCTATGTGTTCCTATGTGTTCCTCCTCCTCCTCCTCCTCCTTCTTCCGCTCCACTTCTAAAAACGAAATGCTTGCAGTCTATATTCTCTGACTTTCTTTTTGTGAGGGATTTCAACACTGTAGCTTTAAAACATTCTTAAACCAGAGTGAGGAAGGGAAGGAAGGGAAGGGAAGGGAAGGGAAGGGAAGGGAGGGTAAGGAGAAGAAAAAAAAAGGTGAGGTTGAATTAAGGATGAAAAAGGAGAGGAAGAAAGACAAGGAATCTGGAGAAGAAAGAAGGAAGGAAGGAAGGAAGTGATAAAAGCAAAGACAATTTAGAGAGAAGGGGATGTAGAGGTAAGGAAGAAGAGAGAGAGAGAGAGAGAGAGAGAGAGAGAGAGAGAGAGAGAGAGAGAGAGAGAGAGAGAGAGAGAGAGAGAGGTAAATCGGATTGTCACTCTTACGTTAACACTATCAGGCTCTCAGACCAGAACGTGACCTTGAAATCATACAACCTCTCTCACTACTATATCCAGGTTGTAGAGTGACGTGATCGCTGCTGCCTCCTGCTTGTTGCGTCTTAAGGGAGAGAATAAAAAGAGAGGAAGGAAAGTGAAGTGAAAGAAAGTGAAGTGACTCTAGAGATGTGAAAAGGGGAAAGGAGGTATTCACACACACACACACACACACACACACACACACACACACACACACACACACACACACACACACACACACACACACACGCACACACACGCACATATAGAAAAAATTATCTTATATAATGAAAAACGCAAATTAATATGACGTTTTAAGTTGAAATTGATGCATTTATTCGTTATGAGGAATTAGAATGCAAAACTTTCATTCTAATGTCACGAAATTGTACGAAAACACGTCAGCTTGTCGACGTTCAACATTTGAGGATGAAAAATGTATAATGTATATACAAATTAATGTTCCTGATGCAAGACTAAATCATTTCACACACACACATGCACGCGCGCACACACACACACACACACACACACACACACACACACACACACACACACACACACACACACACACACACACACCAAAAAAAAAAAATTTGATACAAGCATAAACATCCACATTTTTTTCTCAGTAATTTACCCAAAAATATTTAACAAAATTATTATTATTATTATGTTGTAGAATTGTGTACATGTTACTAAATACTTCCGTGTGTGTGTGTGTATGTGTGTGTGTGTGTGTGTGTGTGTGTGTGTGTGTGTGTGTGTGTGTGTGTGTGTGTGTGTACACCAGCATATTCATTTGTAAAGTTCATAAATCACCACCACCACCACCACCACCACCACCACCACCACCACCACCACCACCACCACCACCACCACCACCACCACCACCACCACCTCTATAACAACAACAACAACAACAACAACACTTACTACGGTACGAAAGGGTGTCTAATACTTCATGCAAAGGAGATGGAAGAGGAGGAGGAGGAGCAGAAGGAGGAGAAGGAGGAGGAGGAAGAAGAAGATGCTGAGGGATCAAGAAATAAGACAAAAAGAAAAGGAAAGTAAACATGGAGAGAGAGAGAGAGAGAGAGAGAGAGAGAGAGAGAGAGAGAGAGAGAGAGAGAGAGAGAGAGAGAGAGAATACCAGCTGGTTCCCACAACAAAGCCCCCATCACCACCTGCCGAGGATTGGGAGGGAGGAGGAGGAGGAGGAAGAGGAGAAAAGGAAGAGGAAGAGGGAAGGAAAGATCTGGCGCCAAACGGTAGTCATCTGTTTTCTGTCCGTTGTATTTGGTGGCGATTATTCTCTTTCTCTCTCTCTCTCTCTCTCTCTCTCTCTCTCTCTCTCTCTCTCTCTCTCTCTCTCTCTCTCTCTCTCTCTCTCTCTCTCTCTCTCTCTCTCTCTCGTGGTGTGTGCGTTACAGTCTAAAGATGATACTTGTGCCAGGTTGGTGTGTGTTAAAATAGCAGAGAACGGGGAAGATGAGCCAAGGCGGGGAAAGTGAGAGAGAGAGAGAGAGAGAGAGAGAGAGAGAGAGAGAGAGAGAGAGAGAGAGAGAGAGAGAGAGAGAGAGAGAGAGAGAGAGAGAGAGAGAGTCTGTGGGTAGCGTGTTGTATCTCTGACCTTAGTGTAATTAATCTTGCTACGAGTTTAGACGAAGAAATTAGGTTTATGTACGTGTGTGTGTGTGTGGGTGTGTGTTAAAGTTAGTGTTTGATATCGTTTTGCACCTCGCTATGTGTCGTGTGGTAATGCCTGACTGTATAATTGTAGTACAAGAATGTGTGTAAGTTTGTTTGTGTTGTGTTGTGTGTGTGTGTGTGTGTTTTGCTTTTCATTTCCTGCAGCTAACGTGAGTCTGTTTTTCTCTTTAACTGTGTGTAACTTTCTCTCCACGTGTGTGAGTGTTTAATTACATTCTTTCCTTAGTTATGTGTGTGTGCGTATCCTTACCTAATTCTCTGCAACGCTATTCTCTTAACTATTATATACATTCACTTATATCTTATCTAACCCTTTATTGCTGTTTCCGCTTTCACATCCTTAATACATATCCGTACACACTCCTTTCCCTATGACTACTTATAGTGGGGATGATGAAAGCAATTTTTCACATGAATTCTGCAAAATGTGATACAAACACTAATTTCGGCATGGTGGTTCCCAGATTTTATTTAATATGTCTAATTTATACCATTTACAGTGTTCCAAGGCTTCTGAAAGTAGTAAAAATGTATCTGGCATCCTCATAAACATATAACTAAACAACAAGATCATTCAAATTCATCAACTACACACATTTCTATGGGAAAACATGACTTCGGAAGATAATTTTGGCGACTATCTTGAAAAATGGCCGCCATATTGGATTTTCAAATGGCACGTCAGACAGATTTGGTGAGTAGACCTTTGGGAACCACCAGGCTGAATGTGCTGCTTGTATCACATGCTGAAGGATTTTTCTGTTATCCGCCTCACTAGTATCATTAATCCTACGTTGAATATATTATAACCTCAGGAAGGAGGAATACATTGCAACATTACAACATTCTGCTCTCGAGGTTATCAGTATGAGAAACTAATGTATTGATCAACTTACCCATTAGCAACAGCATGCGAATGTGAGGAGTAACATTGCAAGGGAAGGAGAGGGAAGGAGGGAGGGAGGGAGGGAGGGAGGAGGAGGAGGAGGAGGAGGAGGAGGAGCAGAGTCTGGGAGTGTGTATCGTGATTGCATAAATGAAAACAAATGATTAGACTTTGTGGGTGAAACGAAGGGCTTAGAAAGGGTGAGTAGGTGGAAGAGGTGAAGGTAGTGGTGGTGGTGGAAGGTGTGTATATTGTTAAGTGATTAGGGTATCTGGGTTTTTTTCTCCTTTTTCTCTCTCTCTCTCTCTCTCTCTCTCTCTCTCTCTCTCTCTCTCTCTCTCTCTCTCTCTCTCTCTCTCTCTCTCTCTCTCTCTCTCTCTCTCTCTCGCTCTCTTTTTCCCGTTTTGTATAAGAAATGCCACTTTTTACAAACACATAAGTCTTCGTTTTTATATACACACACACACACACACACACACACACACACACACACACACACACACACACACACACACACACACACACACACACACCCAAGTGACATTGATTTCCCTCTTCCCTCTCCCTTCCCTCCCTCCACCTCCCCAAGCTATCCACTCTGTCTAAATTAACACTCGAGAATTACCTACTGATGTGTGTGTGTGTGTGTGTGTGTGTGTGTGTGTGTGTGTGTGTGTGTGTGTGTGTGTGTGTGTGTGTGTGTGTATGTGTGTCTAGTTTTCTCCTTCACCACAAACTTTTCCTACATTCCCTTCGTCTTGTCCTTCTCTCAGTATTTTTAGCCATCCTTCTTTTCTTTTCCTACAGTTTGCTTACGTCTCTTACTCTCATCTTCTCTCCTTCTCCCCTTCTCTCTCTCTCCTTCTTTCCTTCCTGTCTTCCACCATCACAAGAAAAAGAAAGGGGGGCGGGGGTGGTGGGGTGGGGAGGAGAGCAGGTGTGTAGTGACAGTAACAAGCAACACCTGTCTACCGTCACACCTGTCTACCTTCAAATCTGAGGAACTTGGTAGAATTAGTTTATGTTGTGTTGTGTTTATGTTTTCACTGCATTAACATATTTTTTTGTTTCTCTCTCTCTCTCTCTCTCTCTCTCTCTCTCTCTCTCTCTCTCTCTCTCTCTCTCTCTCTCTCTCTCTCTCTCTCTCTCTCTCTCTCTCTCTCTCTCTCTCTCTCTCTCTCTCTCTCTTTTCTGTTGTCTGAAACTCAATTTGAAGTTTCGAGCAATTGTGTAAACTGGAGGGAAACTTCCAGCCTTTGTTCCTTCCTTCTTTCCCTCCTTCCTTCCTTCCTTCCTTCCTTGCTTCCTTTCTTCCTTTCTTTCTTCCTTCCCCTTTTTTCTATCCTTCCTTGTTGTTTTTGTTGTTGTTAATTTTTACTGTTGCTACTACTACTACTACTACTACTAATAATAATAATAATAATAATAATAATAATGATAATACTAATTCTACTTGTATTGTAATTATGGTAGATTTCCCTTCAATGAATTATTTAAAAGCAAAATTGAAATGTGTAACAAAAAGGTTGAGAAACTGATTATTTCCCTTGCAGCTCCTCCTCCTCCTCCTCCTCCTCCTCCTCCTCCTCCTCCTCCTCCTCCTCCTCCTCCTCCTCCTCCTCCTCTTCCTCTTCTTCTCTCCTCACCACCACCAGCTAGTTCAATCTCCTTCAGGAATTCATCATCTGCTCTCTATTTCCTCTCCTCCTCCTCCTCTTCCTCTTCTTCCTCCTCCTGACGCCCCAATCAGTCAGCAACAGCCTGAGGTAAATATTGGCTGACGGTGGCAGGAAAACAGCGTCTGAGTGGTTGACATAAGTCTCAAAGTCCTTCACTTGAGCATTGCATTCTCGCCTTTATCATCATTCTTCACTTACTCACTCTCTCCTTCCATCTTTTCTCCCTCCTTCACTTGCCCTTCTTTCCTTCCTCATTCCTCCCTCCGTTCCTCCTTCCTTCCCTCCCTCCCTTCCCTCCTTCGCTCCTCCTACTCTATCATGAAATAAGGTTTTCTATATTAATTTTCATTTTCTTTTTATCATGTTTTTATTATCACATTTTTGTTATGTCTAATCTTCGTCTTATCGTGTTTGCTAATTTTTTTTTGCTTTTTTATTTCATGTTTTTTCTCCATACATTCGTAATTACATTAAAAAAAACAGAAATAATAGATAATAGAAAAAATAAATAACAATAAAAACGTACAACTTCTTACTTGATATCGTAAGAGAAAGATAGAAAAAAAATAAGAATGTTCCTGAAGAAGGGTTCCCATCCCTCTGGTCTGTCCCCTTCCCCTCTATTCTGCACCGTGCAAGGAATACAGAAAGAGTTAATGTGGATCTCAAGGTCTCAGGAGCACCGAGTCCTCACCATAACGGAGTCCAAGTCACTTAGCTGCCGTTATGTTGAAGGAGAAAATCGTTTCCCTTATACAAACTAATGCTTTTACCTTGCTTCATGTCAATATTGGGCATCATTTTAAATTCAAGAAAACTGGCTCAATATAGCTTGTTATTGTTTATTGAAGATGTACAACTTCAATTCATATGCTCTCACACGTTTCTGTGACGGAAAGATTTTTTTTATTCTTTGGGCCCGGAAAATGTCGACCAAAATTTACGTCAAAATCATTTGACACCATTTTACAGCACAATTATTAGTCCTAGAGCAAATATGCATAGGGACAAATATGTAGAGTTTGACAAGGTCTATCAGATGATGCAATAATATTTCTAATATCTTAAATAGCTTTTGAGATAATAAGGAAGAAAGTAATGTTTCTTTTTAAAGATAAAGTTGATATTTTTTCGGTTTTTTAACTCCCATTGTTATAATGCTATAGCTCAAAAGAACGAGCGTTTTGTACCCTTTCTTTATTACTCAATACTTTTTTACGTAAACCTCATACTTCTCGAGTTATTCAATAAAACGTGATTTCGAGAAAAAATGCCAAGGGGGTAATGTAGCCACGACAATATTGGTCATCATTCTTAATTCAAGAAAACTGGCTCAATATAGCTTATTATTGTTTATTAAAGATGTACAACTTAAATTCATATGCTCTTTCACGCTTCTGTGACGCAAATATTTCTTTCATTATTTAGGGCCCGGAAAATGTCGACCAAAATTTACGTCAAAAGCATTTGAGCCATTTTACAGCACAATTATTAGTTCTAGAGCAAGTATGCACAGAAACAAATCTGTAGAGTTTGAGAAGGTCTATAAGATTTTGCAATATTCTAATAAATATCTTAAATAGTTTTAGAGAAAATTAAGAAAGTTTCTTTTTTTTATTATAAATGTGACATTTTTTCTGTTATTTAAATATTATTGTCAATATACTTCAGCTACAAAGAACAAGCGTTTCCTGCTCTCTCTTTATTACTCAATACATTTTTGTACGTAAACATCATAGTTTTCGAGTTATTTAATAAAAAGTGTCGCCGTCGTCCGTCCCGGGCAGGCCTAGTTGACATGAAAGAATGCTTACACCACCACCACCACCACCACCACAACCACAACCACAACAACAACAACAACAACAACACACAACCACAACCACAACAACAACAACAACTCGCATCATTATACCAAAAGGAGGAGGAGGAGGGAGAGGAGGAAAAGAAAGAACAAAAACAAAACAGGTGATGACCCCATTAAGCAGGTAATTACTGCTCATTATCACCTCACCTGTTACGTGGAAGGTGGGTGAAGATAACTTAATGGAATAATGAAAACGGAGCTACAACGAAAAACACCTGTGCCTTCTAATTTACGTGGAGAGAACCTTGATACCTGGAGGAAAGGAGGGAAGAGGAGGGAGAGAAGGAGGAAACGTGTTTGTGGAAGAATAATGAGAGGGAAGGAAGAATGGATGATGGAAGGGCAAAGCATGGAAGTGATAGGAGGTGATTTATGAGAGAGAGAGAGAGAGAGAGAGAGAGAGAGAGAGAGAGAGAGAGAGAGAGAGAGAGAGAGAGAGAGAGAGAGAGAGAGAGAGAGAGAGAGAGAATAATAATAATAAAAAAAAGAGAAAGGGAAAGTGAGGGAGGCAGAAACCCTACATTCACTACCCTAATTAACAAGTGATTAACGACACTAACGAACAAGATGGATAACAAGGCAGCAATATAGTGCCTGGATAACGAGGGCCTGTGATTGGCTCCCTTCCACCCCTTTTACTGCGTCGTGATTGGTGGGTTTCAATCTTGGTCTTAATTCTGCTTTCCGAT
>JAPQNM010000029.1:6450778-6498278 GCA_029783475.1 Metacarcinus magister | reverse complement strand
CAACAACAACAACAACAATAATAACAATAATAATAATAAAAGTTATACTACCAATACGCCATAAACCTTACAACTAGCAACAACAATTTTCATGGAAGACCTCAAACTCAAAAAACTGTTCCGTGCGAGTGAGTAGCATTATTAGGTGAGCTAGAAGAACAGGGGAGCCACCTCAGGGATCGGGTCCACCTCCAATTAAGGACAGGTAGTGAAGCGTGTGCGATATTGAGCCCAGGAAGTTGTGTACGTGGCCAGGTGAGAGAGAGAGAGAGAGAGAGAGAGAGAGAGAGAGAGAGAGAGAGAGAGAGAGAGAGAGAGAGAGAGAGAGAGAGAGAGAGAGAGAGAGAGAAGCAAACAGACAGACAGACAGACCTATATTAAAAGAGATATTACCAAAGTCTTAACCCTGACCCCCATAAGACGAGGTTAGGTTTATCATACACATTAGATACCCATAAAAGAGGAAGAAAACGGACTCTTTTTTTAATGATTACGGTCATATGTACACACTTACACAAACATACACACAGTAATTTGGTTAGGTATATACTTTTCTTGACTTTTTTATATTCATTTGGTTTTTTTTTTTCCATAATCTAAACGTATAAGATAAATCATGTACTGAATAAGTTATAAATTCATTACAAGTTTAAATATATCACTTTTTTTTTTTTCAATGTGAAGTATAGACAAAATATAACGCTGCCTTATCAATGGAAGACTCAACATAGTCACTACCTTCCACGTACTACCTGAAGCACACTGTAAACCTTTCCCTCCCTATAAGTTATTGCCTTCCTCCTCCGACACTCGATTTGTCACGAGGCCCCACGAGACACGGAGCCTAAGTCCCCTAAAGAGTAACCTGCCGCCAACACACTAACTGATCCCTGCTTCCCGCCCTCCCTATCACTTGAACATATGTAAGAGAGGATTATCAAGGCACCTAAGTATACAAACCATTATTCTTTTAAGGGAATGAGGATTTTAAAAACATATTCGTAGATTTTGTTTAAAGTATTTATTCAACTTTTTTTTTATGTAGTAGAAAGACAGAGAGAGACAAAAACATTATCTATTGAAGCGAGGAGAAGAAGAAACATTAAATATGAAGATAGAAATAGATAATAGATAGAAATAGACGTAAAAATAATAGGTAAAGTCATACTCCCCTTAAGACTACCTACCTGCCACATCTTCCACGAAAAGGCTTCTTCCTCCTCCTCCTCCTCCTCCTCCTCCTGTACCTCCATCCACCTTTTTCTCTTTCCCACTCACCTACCATTTCAAAAGAGACTTGAAGAACCACCCGTAATATTCCCTCCGTACCTTACACACCAAGAGGTAAAGAGGAAAAGGAAGGGAAAAAAAAAGTTGGCTCTAAGCGACAGTAGGTTGAAATAGGCCTACCCGTTTTTATTTTTATATTCTCGACCTTTTTCTTTCTTTCCTTCCTTATTTCCTTCTTTCCTTCCTTCTTTCTGTCTCGGTAAGTTTGTAAAATATTGTTGTTATTATTTTCCTCTCTTTTTTTTCACCTTCGTTATTTACTTCCTGGTTTGAGAGAGAGAGAGAGAGAGAGAGAGAGAGAGAGAGAGAGAGAGAGAGAGAGAGAGAGAGAGAGAGAGAGAGAGAGAGAGAGAGAGAGAGAGAGAGAGAGAGAGATATGGCATGAATATTATAGGTTTTATTTGGTTTTATTTTGTTTTTCATGATAACACATTAGGTCGTAATTAACAGAAGCTGTGCCACAAAGAAACTAATGACCCTCATCTATGTAATTGGTCACGCACACACACACACACACACACACACACACACACACACACACACACACACACACACACACACACACACACACACACACACACACACACACACGGGGTTCATGTTGGTGTGTACAGAATGGGAGCAAAGTCATTTTTCTCTCTGTCTCATAAATATTATCCAACATTACTCTTCCATATTACCTTTCTTTTTTTGTCTCCCTCTTTCTCTTTCTGTCTCTTTTTTTCACTCTACTTCAAGGTTGGTGGAGAAACAGACAAAGAGACCGGCAACAGATGGACAGACAGACAGACAGACAGACAAACAGACAGACATACCAAGATGAAACACACACACACACACACACACACACACACACACACACACACACACACACACACACACACACACACACACACACACACACACACACACACAAGCCCATACACATCTATTTCGTTAATTAAACTCATACATAACGAAGTAAAGAGAGAATTAGATAGGTTGATAATGATGATGAGAAGCTACAATTGTAATAATAATAATAATAATAATAATAATAATAATAATAATAAAACATTACATCACGAGAGGAAGTTACGAACCATAAAACACAGGTAACATTTAATGAGTTAACTTACCTGGTAATTGGCGGCATTTTACCTGAGAGAGAGAGAGAGAGAGAGAGAGAGAGAGAGAGAGAGAGAGAGAGAGAGAGAGAGAGAGAGAGAGAGAGAGAGAGAGAGAGAGAGAGAGAGAACAATTATGTAACTCTGTAACGTTCACTCAAGCAAGTATACCTTCCCTCCCTCCCTTACCTGTTAATTACCTGTTAATTACCACAATACACTACTACCTGGATTACCCCTTTACCTGTTACTCTGTTGTCTCTTGAGGTTATATTTTTATTTTATTTTTTTTTATTTTAGTTATTTGTGTTGTAGCTTTTGTGTCTACGAAAGAATTATTTTGTTTCGTACATGTGTATATATATTTTTTTTTCTTTAGTTTTATTTCATTTTGCTTTGTTGTTTTTTTTTACACTTTTATGGTGGTATCTGTGTGTTCCTCTGTGTTCATCCGTTTTTTTTTTGATGTGATGTACTTTTTATCCATTTTCTTTTGCTCTACATTCTGCCGTTGGACAAACTTTATCTTTTAATCTTAAGTTTTATTCTATTTTTTCCCTTTATTCCCTACTTCCACTACCCTTTAATCACGTTTTTTTCTCTCTCTTTTTTATTACACTTTCTCTTATTCTGTGTAATATTTTCTAACCATCCATTAATCTTCCTTTATCATCTCTCTTCTTCATCCTCCTCCTCCTCCTCCTCCTCCTCCTCCTCCTCCTCCTCCTCCTCCTATTCATTTTTCTCCTCCTATTCCTTCTCCTTTAACTTCCCTTCCTTCCTTCTCACCTCAATTATCAGGGTTCCAGGAAGGTTCAAACAAGCTCTATGTGGCAGGGTAGCTTATGCTCACCCTGCCAATCTCCTGCCTATAAAATACCCTGTTGAACCCCTGCTATGCTTTATTTCCATGACAGGGAGAGGGAAATATAGCTAACCTTGCATAATTACCCTGTCATCTACCCTGCTTTCTGTTTCTCTCTCTCTCTCTATGCTTTCTTCCTGTTTTTTTATACTCTCCTCGTCACCTCTGCTCCCTGTTCCTGCCTCCCTGTTTTTGCTTCCCCTTTTTTCCTCTGTTTTGTGATTTTTGGAAAGAAGATTTTTATTTTCTCCTGTTTTATTTTTTGGTTTATATTTTTTCATCTTTTTCTTTTATATTGTTACTGAATTTTTTTTTTTTGGGTGGGTTTGGTGGGTGGTTTTGGTCTTTTTATTATTGTTGTTATTGTTTTTATTATTGTTGTTTTTATTGATGGTCAAAATTCATGCTTAGTTTATATAGTTTTAGTAGAATTTGGATATTTTTATAGCAATAACAATATTTAGAGTTGACTATATTTGTATCATCACCATCATCACCATCACCACCACCACCACCACCACCACCACCACCACCATCATCACCATAAATATTTAATCAAGTCGCGTCTCGTACACGCTCACTTCACACACATTTTTTCCTCCTTTTCAATAAACAGCATGAAAGTGACAAGCGAGGCAGGACAACATTCCTCCTACTTACCCTCCTCCCTTCCCCTCACACCCCGTCCCATCGCCCATCAGGAGTGAAGTTTCCCCTCAATATCCTAAAGGTCACAGAAAACGGGACAGAGGTCAAAAGGGAGCTACTAAGACCGAATTCTTTTCCTTGAAGGTCAAAGGAAGGGAAGGGCTTAAGTTCCCTAAAGGATGAATGTTTAATAAGGTCTTTTAATCATTTTTTTCTGCCTCGGTGTTTCATGTAAGATATTTGTAATCTCATCCACCTCCTCCTCTTCCTCTTCCTCCTACTCTTCTTCCTCCTTCATCAGTCATTTTTCCTCCACGTGTTCACTCTTTATGTGCCCTGGGGGGTCGATGGGTCTAGTTTCCAGAGGTGCTGAGGGGAAACACCAGCCAACTGCCTCGTATGGAAATCACACTAGTAATTTCCAAGTTCTGATTGACACTATTTGACAGGAATCACTCCCTTACCCTGTCCCCTCACCCTACACCCTCCACCCTCCACCCTGCTAACCCTATCTCAATCCCATCACCCTCTACTCCCCTACTACCTCATCCTATTCTATTTTTCTCTCCCCTCTTCTCTCCTCTCCCCCCTCTCTCTCTCTCTCTCTCCCTCCCTTTCCCCATTCGGCCTGCCTATCGTAGTACTTTAAAATCCTATATGAATCTCTTTGGTAGGCTTTGATCTGTCTTTTTTTCATGTTTAAACTTGACCTGAATACTCATCGTGAGAATCTGAAAAACGCTTTTGTGAATAGTGAAATAAATGTCTTTCAGTATAACAACATTGGTAGCATTTTTGTCCTCTCTCTCTCTCATATCATACCGTAAATTGTATAAGAGAGAGAGAGAGAGAGAGAGAGAGAGAGAGAGAGAGAGAGAGAGAGAGAGAGAGAGAGAGAGAGAGAGAGAGAGAGAGAGAGAGAGAAAGAACGGGTGTAAAAAAGATCAGATAAATTCGTTCATTATAATTCTAATGTATTCATTGAAGGGGGAATGTCAAATACAGCTGCCTTTCACTATTAATGTATTAGCACCGTCAGATGTATATGTATTTTTTCCCTTTCCTCTCTGCCGTCCTCACTTATACCGACGCGATCCTGTATAAATATCACTTCCCTATCTCTCACTTTCCCTTTTTTCACCTTTTTTTTTCCTTTTTTTTTCCCCTTTTTCTTTTCCCTTATTTTCCCTTTTTTTCCCCATTTTTCCCCGTTTTTAATTTACTTCCTTTTCTTCCCATTTTTCCTTTTCTTCCTTTTCTTCCTTTTTCCCTCTATCCTGTTTTTCTTTTTCCCCTCTATCTCCCTTTTCCTTTTTTCCTTGTTTTTTTCCCTTTTCTATTTTTCCCCTATTTTCTAGTTTTCCCCTCACGTCGCCTATCCTTCCCCTCCCTTCCTCCGGTTCTCTGGTTCACCGTGGAATCCGTGGGTCTCATTCTTTCCCCTCGTCGCTTGTTCCGTTCTGGTTCTCATGCTTATTAGTCTCGTCACACCCACGTACACGACTTGTTTGTTACGTGTCCTGTACGTGTGTGTTCCTACTACTATTATTAGAACTCATGTATTTTTGTCTAGTACTTCTATACCTGATTTTCCTTCCTTATACTTATACTTTTTTGCTATTTCCTTATACGTAAGTTTTCCTTCGATGTATTTTTTCCTTTCTTAATTTCCTAATATCTGTTTTGTATCTGGATTTCCTATCTCATTCTCGTATTTTTCATGTCCTTTGTACATCCTCATCTTTATTTGCTTTCACCTCCTCACACCTTATATATTTTACTTTCTCTCTTTCTGGTTTTTTTTTTCTCTCTCCCTCTTTTTCGTTCACAAAACCTCATTTTCATTGCTCTTTCCCCTTTTATATATGTATTGTAAGTTTCCATGTTTTTCTTTCCTTTTTTTCCTTATTTCTCCCTCAGTTAATCAGTGTATATTCTTTCTAATCGCTTCCCCTCACTGATCCACTTTCCCCTCACTCCTTCCCCTCACTTATCCACTTGTAACTCCTCCCTCCCACTCCTCCCTTCACTAATCCACTCCCTTTACCTCCCTCTCCACACACACTATCTTAAATAATCCACCTTTAACCCCTTTTCTCCACCCCTTCCATGCACTGATCCACCTCACTAACCTCCCCTTACCTCTCCCTTCTAACCTCCCCCTTCCCTTACCTTTACACTTACCTGTTATATCTACTAATTAAGAAAACAGATGGCAGGTGTTAGGTGCACAGGAGCTGCCTTGTGTATGTCAACTGGCCTCTTGCAGCCTCCTTATTTTCTTGTGTGTCTTATTTGCCTTTATTTACTTACCTTCTCTTTCTATCTATCAGCTCCATCCCTTACCCTACTTTCTCTCTCTCCCTTCACCATACCCTTGCCTTCACCTCCCCCACCCTCCCCCCCCCACCATAAGCGACAAGTGCGTGGCCTCCCAAAGACACACTAATCTAATTTGTTGGTGAGGAACAAGTTTGCCAATCTGCTCTAATTTGACTGCCTCTTGTTTAATGCAGTGAGATTAACTTGTAACTGGTTGGGAAGGCGCGCATAACTTTACATACATTTTGCTCCTTTCATTCTCTCTCTCTCTCTCTCTCTCTCTCTCTCTCTCTCTCTCTCTCTCTCTCTCTCTCTCTCTCTCTCTCTCTCTCTCTTTCTGTCCGCATTCCTCCATTTATTACCTAGAAAAACCGAAGCAGGTAGGAATTTAGACAATGCAATTGATGTTAACAACAGTCGTAGTAATAGTAATAGTAATAGTAGTAGTAGTAATAGTAATAGTAGAAATAATAATGATAATAATAATAAAAATAATAATAATAATAATAATAATAATAGTAATGATAACAATAATTTACCACATTGGACATATTATTTTCGTATATCTTGTTACATTTGAAGGCGAAGGTGATTACATAGAATTACATAGAATTACACATGAAGGACAAGTAACAGGTGGCATGATGACCTATACAAGGTTATCTGTGAAACTACAACTCTGACTAGTATAAGGGAAAGGATAATTACATAGGATTACATAGGAAGAACAAATACTTGGAAACAGTAGAAGGTAGTGGTGGTGGTGGTGTGGTGGTGGTGGTGGTGGTGGTGGGTGGTGGTGGTGGTGGTGGTAGTGGTGATAAAATGTTTGTGTTTGAACGAAAGTGGAGAAAAGTGGGTGGCTGTTGGGTGGAGGAGAGGGATAGAGATCGGGGGGAGGTGGAGATAAAAGGAAGGGGGGTGGAATGGGGGTGAGGTGGAGATAAAAGGAAGAGGGGTGGAATGGGGGGTAGGTGGAGATAAAAGGAAGGGGGGTAGAATGGGGGGTAAATCAGATGAGCCAGTGACATACCTTGGCTAATTGAGATTTGTGACCAAGCCTTTAGTCTGATTAAGTCTCTCTCTCTCTCTCTCTCTCTCTCTCTCTCTCTCTCTCTCTCTCTCTCTCTCTCTCTCTCTCTCTCTCTCTCTCTCTCGCTCTCTCGCTCTTGGCAGGCAACCAGCTCTTTCCCTTTAATTTACACGTAGGGAGGAATAAATACACACACACACACACACACACACACACACACACACACACACACACACACACACAACACACACCTTCTACAGTACCTCCTCACCCTAGTACTGTTATAGACGATTGGAACCCTTTATAGATCCCTCTGCGTCCTCCGTAATACCCCTGCGAGAGGAGTTTGATCGTATTTTGTTTTTGATGACGGCTATAAATGGAGTAAGCATCACCAACCGCTGTCCAACTCCCTCCACACACTCGTATTTATTTAGTTTCCCCGTCACCTTTATCATGTGCTTCTAATAATATCCGCGGGTTGTTTCCTTGCCTGGGATGTGAATTATTTGTGTGTCTGTCACCTGCATATCCGCGTAACCAAATATTTCAACACCGGAATGCAATTGTCATGCGTCATTGATCAACAAAGTTCTTCTGACTCTTATTGGCTGTGAAATCGGCTACGTCACATTTCTCAGCCAATGAGCTCTATGATAGCCAGTGACGTCATGTGGTGATCCAGCCAACCAGCGACCATCCATCACACCTGAGAGAGAGAGAGAGAGAGAGAGAGAGAGAGAGAGAGAGAGAGAGAGAGAGAGAGAGAGAGAGAGAGAGCGCTGTCACACATGATTCACCTACAGACACATTCCCTTCGGTCTCAATAAAAAGATATATTTATGAGAAGACGATCACTAACTCATAAAAATCGCCATTGTGAGCTCGTAAAATATTGCTTCCGTGTGTAATTCTAATGAAAATAGTGCTCCTTATATACCTCCTCCTCCTCCTCCTCCTCCTCCTCCTCCTCCTCCTCCTCCTCCTCCTCCTGCTGCTGCTGCTCCATCTTCTTTATTTTACTCTTTCACTTGCATCATTTAATCGTGTTTGTATTGTGGGAAAAAACAATTGAAGAGCGTTTTTTTTTATATTCTTTTATATCGTCTTCCTTTATTGTGTTTCGTTAATTGTGTTTCGGTTTTGTGATTGTATTTGTGTATGTGCGTGTGTGTGTGTACGTATAAGTGTGTATGTATTTTCAATTTCGAAATACAACAACACTATAAAATTTTCCTTCTTCACCTGTGTTTTTTAGTTTCCTGGGATTCAATAGAACAAAAAATGAAAAAGACAACGATATAGCGTAAGAAAAAAAGTCAAACTGGCCACATTTACATCACTTTCAACAATACTCTGAAACTCGGAATTGAATGAGGGAATTAAAGTATTACTGTGTAGTGTCCCCTTCGACTGTCCGGCTCACTCCATTTTCTGTTGGGAGAGAAAATGGGAAACAGAAAAGTGCACATCGCCAAAGTCTGCAATCGAAATAAAAGTTGGACGAACGAAGGTTTAGTATTAACAAAATACTCTTACAGCGACTCTCCATGATTTCCCTTTGTTGCGCTTTCTCTCTCTCTCTCTCTCTCTCTCTCTCTCTCTCTCTCTCTCTCTCTCTCTCTCTCTCTCTCTCTCTCTGACAAAAAAATTATAATGAGATGCATTTTTACACGAATTTCACCATAAATGTGAAGAATAATAATCATATACATTATTATTATTATTATTATTATTATTATTATTATTATTATTATTATTATTATTATTACTATTATTTCTACTACTACTACTACTACTACTACTACTACTACTACTACTACTACTACTACTACTACTACTACTACTACTACTACTACTACTACTGCAGGAGGATGGTACGAAACACAAACACGACAAGAATCACGACCTCACATCCTAATCATTCAACCATTTAGCGACTACACATACACACACACACACACACACACACACACACACACACACACACACACACACACACACACACAGGAAGAGGACATAATGCGCCTTCCTGCTTACACTATGATACTCTATTCCTTTTGTTTACGTTACGATGCGTGTTTGTTTTAGCTTCCCGTGTTGTAGATAGATTAAGGTTTGTTTCCTTTATTGACTGTCTACGTTTACTCTGAGTCATAGATTATATTAGTCTTTGATACACACTTCTTGGATCCTAGTTATGTGTACAGCCTTCAGATTAGACTAAGAAAACGCCTCTAAACTTAATTAATCAATACAAATAAATGGAAATTATATCTATCCATTAATCAGTTGAGGAATCATAAGAATAACTGATAACAGAGACGAAGATAACGAAGATCACTAAGAAAACAGAAATGGATGGTTTATTAACAGCATCAAGTATCTAAGAGGAAAGAGGACATTACCTGGTTTCCATTAGGAGTCAGATGCCGGGTGACTAATTCCTGACGGGGGGGTGAGGGCAAAGGGTAAGGAGGGGAGGGGTGGGAGCATCCGTGTGTCCGCCTTGGAAGATGGATGCTAGGTCTGTCCAAGCCTAATAGCTGGGTGGTAATGGCGCCTCTGCAGGGGAGGCATCATTGTGGATTATTAATAGCCCTGGTCACCTAATCTTACTCTGACATCAATCTTAGCTCGGTATCTGCCGTGTATTGTGACTTGATGGCGCCCCCCTGCCCCCCTGCTTCCTTCCTTCCTTCCTGCCTGCTGCCTCCTCCGCCTACCTCCCTCCCTCTCTCTCTTCCATCGCCTGTCTCCTACATATCCTCCTCAGTCACTTCTCCTATTCTCTCTCTCTCTCTCTCTCTCTCTCTCTCTCTCTCTCTCTCTCTCTCTCTCTCTCTCTCTCTCTCTCTCTCTCTCTCTCTCTCTCTCTCTCTCTCTCTCTCTCTCTTCACTACTTCTACACATCATTAATATTACTGTAAACACCTGACTGATACAATGCAAAATAGAAGAAAAACTGATGTTATTTGGCGTATAGGTGAACGATACCAGCAATGAAAAGCAGTCAGTCAGGATTTCCATGATGGGGTCAAGAGCTAGCGTGCACATGCGTAGAAGCCAATTGATTGCTTTTTATTTCTTTTCTCTAAACCTTCGCCTGTCTTACCCCAGAGAGTGTGACGTAGACCATTTCTAGTCTCTTGCAGGAAGCAGCCGATCAGTAGATACACACACATACAGGAGGGCAGGATTCCTAGCCTTTCACTCCTGTCGGGATTGTAAGGTCACAAATCCTCGGCTCACGTCCTGCACCTATGTCCTGCTGGTGAATAGAGGCTACAGGGTGAAGGGAGCAGGGACCAAATTGTTTCCTTTGTGACGAATGATAGGAATAAAACTTGTAAATCTTCCAATTTGCAATCAGATTTTGTAAGGTTTCAGGAAGAAATAAAAAAGAAATAGATTGACATAGATAGATACGTAGATAGATAGATAGATAGATAGATGGATAGAGAGAGAGAGAGAATGATAAAAATGGAAAAAACATTTTTTCTCCCTCCACCACCTCCGCCTCTCCCTCCCTCACAAAATCAGATCCTCCACTTAAAGACTCCAGTCCCTCCTCCTCCTCCTCCTCCTCCTCCTCCTCCTCCTCCTCCTCTTAGTCCTCTTCCTCCTGATCCTTTCCTCCTTCCCAAAAACTATAAAACACACAAAAAAATGCATTCCTCTAAAAAGGACCACACACAAAACAGAACACACGCAAGGAGACCCGAACAAAGAGCGTTCAGAAGACCTTTTTTTTTTTCCTTTTTCCTTTTTTTTTTTCCTTTCTTTTTTCCTTCTTTTTCTGACTGGAGGCCCGACTCTCAGCTAGGGCAGACACGACCACCTGACAGGAAGACGGAAAAAAAAGAGGTGACAAGAAGGAAAAATATCTTAGGATTTTCTTGGTGTCAGTCTCATGATATGTAAGACAGAAGGAAGGAAGGAAGGAAGGAAGGAAGGAAGAAGAGGATCACTGCTGGGTGCGAAGGAGGAATACTGAAGAAGGGAGTAAGGAGAGGAAAGGAAGGAAGGAAGGAGAGGAGAGGATCACTAGAAGGCGGAGGCTGGGTGCGAAGGAGGAAGGAAGGAAGGAAGGAATGGAGAGAGGATGAGGTTATGGAAATTTATGTGAGGGAAGGAATGAGGGTAAAGGAAAAAATGTATATCAGTGACGCATGAAAAAAAAAAAAGAGAGAAAATAATGAATGTAAGTAAAAAAAAATAAAATAGTAGTAATTTATTTCAATGGCGCCATAATAAAAAAAAAGTTAAGTTTAGAGTCTTATGCATCACTGTATTTCCAACTCATTTATTTTATTCTCTCTCTCTCTCTCTCTCTCTCTCTCTCTCTCTCTCTCTCTCTCTCTCTCTCTCTCTCTCTCTCTCTCTCTCTCTCTCTCTCTCTCTCTCTCTCTCTCTCTCTCTCTCTCTCTCTCTCTCTCTCAACTTTTCTTTTAAGAGCGAAAAGAAGATTCAGGGAAAAAAATATTATATGAGAACTACTTTTAGCGTTTATGAGGCGTATCTGTATCTCTCTCTCTCTCTCTCTCTCTCTCTCTCTCTCTCTCTCTCTCTCTCTCTCTCTCTCTCTCTCTCTCTCTCTCTCTCTCTCTCTCTCTCGTTCTTTCTAGCTCTCCTTGTTAGCTTTCCTCTGAGTTTTCTGTTTACTTTCCTCTGTGCTAATATTCACTTTCCCTTTTGTAGTATTTTTCTTTCTCGGGTTTGTCACGCCAGCGAGAAGCAGACTCAGGCCGTTACGAAACACTTGTATTAACTCACTTATTTCTGCCTGACGTTTTCCAAGCTCGTGCTCTGCTTTGCTCTGCTCTACTCTGCTCTGCTGCTTGAAATTGTTTTGGGAATTGTAGTTTAGCTGTAATAGTGGTAATGGTAGCGGTAGTAATAGGAGTAGTGACAGTGGTAGTAGTAGTAGGAGTAGGAGTAGTAATAGTAGTAGTAGTAGTAATAGTACTGGAAAAGCAAAAAGAATGAATGAAAGGAATAAATAAAGAAAAGAAACGATAATAACAATATGAACACTGATGAACCAAAGATCAGTTTACGAATAAAGATAAACATATAATATAACATTTATATATAACAGGGAAGAGGTCTCGTCCTCCTCCTCCTCCTCCTCCTCCTCCTGGCTGTCCCTCGCCTCACCTCGCCTCACCTCACCTCGAAGTTAGACGGGCGCGAGGCGGGAAAGTTACGTGAGTTAGGTGGAAAAAGACTAACACTTCTTCCCTGAGCCTCTAGAGCGAGAGAGGCGATGGTCATGTTAGCCAAAAGGGACATTCTCCACTCCCAAAGCACGTGTCCCTCTTCTTCTTCCTCCTTTTCTTCCTCCTCCTCCTCCTCCTCCTCCTCCTCCTCCTCCTCCTCCTCCTCCTCCTCCTCCTCCTCCTCCTCCTCCTCCTCCCTGTCCGCTTCTTCCTTCTGCCGCGAGGATAGAAAGTTTTATTTTTTCATATATTTATTTATTTTATTGAGAGGGAGGTGGGGAGGATGTCGAATTTTGATGTTCACTAGGCCTAAATTTTTTTTCTTTAAGTTGGTAATTCTCCTTCGTGTGTTTCTTCATCTTGTTACTCATTGTTTGATTGAATAGATCATTGATTTGTGTTGTATTTCATGTATGTAATTTATTTGTGATGATTCTCCTTCCTAACAGACATGATTCTCACTTGTTTTTACCTCTCTATCTTGCTTATGCTTCCTTGTCTTCTTTCCCCTAGAGGTGCTGCCGCCACAGCCCCGCAACGAGCTCCTCCCTGTCATGGTGTACATCCACGGGGAGTCTTACGAGTGGAACAGCGGCAACCCTTACGATGGCACAGTGCTGGCCTCCTACGGCAGAGTAGTGGTGGTGACCGTCAACTTTCGCCTCGGAGTGTTAGGTAAGATAGATAGATAGATAGATAGAGAGAGAGAGATAACAATAACAACAATAACATTACATAACTCTTTCTCCTCCTCCTCCTCCTCCACTCTTCCTCCTCCTCTCCCAGGATTCCTCAAGCCACAAATGCGGGATCCAGCACTCAGTAACTTCGCCCTCCTGGACCAGACCGCGGCGCTGCAATGGGTCAAGGACAATATTGCCAACTTCGGCGGCAACCCTGAATCCGTCACTGTCTTTGGCCACGGGACGGGAGCTGCATTGGTGAATTTTCTTCTCATATCCCCCGTTACAACAGCATCTAGAGGTACTACGTGTGTGTGTGTGTGGGTGTGTGTGTGTGTGTGGGTGTGGGTGTGGGTGTGGGTGTGTGTGCGCGTGTGTGTGTGTGTGTGCGCGCGTGTGCGTGTGTGCGTGTGTGTGTCAAGGAAAATTTTTGGTGGGTGTGCTTGCCTTGTTGTATCATTATCCTATTAAGTTCTGCATTACCCTTTTGTTATACTCTATGTTCTTCTCTTACTTCATTTCATTGCACACTCCACTTAGGCTAAAGGAATAATCACGAAAAGACTTGATAACCTTGATATTTCACTCTCTATTGCTTCCTCTTTTATTTGTTTTTCTTATTGTTGTCTTTTTTTTCTTAATTTCTACTGTATTGCATCTTTCATTTTATTCTCTCTTATTACTCTTTTTCTCATCATGATTTACTCTCTCTCTCTTTCTTTCTCTTTCTCTCACCTGTGCTAATCAAACATGGATTCCTCAGGTCTGGTCCGGCGCGCAATACTGATGAGCGGCTCAGCCTTAAGTCGGTGGGCGATGACTTACGACCCTCATAAGTACACGACCCAGGTAAGTCACGACCCTTGCTGTAAGTCACTGCCACTGCTGGGTCTTAGGGTGACTGGCGACTGGTAGTAGTAGTAATAGTAGTAATAGTAGTAGTAGTAGTAGTAGTAGTAGTAGTAGTAGTATCATCATCATCATCATCATCATCATCATCATCATCATCATCATCATCATCATCATCAGCTCAACACCTTCCTGCAGATGGCTCAGGCGATGAACTGCCCGCCTTCAGACTTCCGCGACTCCCTTATCGAGTGTCTGCGAAGGAAGTCTGTGCAGGAGCTTCTGTCTGTTAACCTACAGACGAAGCCTTTCTTCACGCCCCTCGGACCCCTGGTGGACGGTGTGGTCATCAGGAAGGAGCCACTCAGGTAAGGATTTTATTATTATTATTATTATTGTGTTAGTATAGTCTTCATGTGTTTCTATATATTTTTTCTTTCTTTTTAGTCTAAATTTTTGTCTTCGTTCTCGTTTAAATATTTTCCTTCTGTTTTTTGTTTTGTTTTGTTATCATTGCCTTATTGTGTGTCTTAATTTTGTTTGTTTTTTGTCTAATTCTTTTCTAGGTCTCTTTTCTTTTTTCTTCATTATCGTCTAAGTATTTTCTTCCCAAGTTTTTTTGTTTTTTTTTCTCTCTTACATGTGTGTTTGTATTGGTTCAGATCGATGGAGGAAGACACGGGAATCTTCGGCAAGTTTGACCTGATGTACGGTGTGACGCGAGCCGAGAGCTTCCACATGCTGAGTGACGCACACGCCAAGACAGGCTTCTCAGTGCAGCATCGCAACCACCTGGTCAACGCTTACGTCAGAAACAACTATGAGAACTTTGTGAGTCTTGCCGGAACCAGCACACTTTTGTCTCCTTTCTACCGTTACTGTGGGTGTCGGGAAGCTGTCAGGCGCTACACGAGACAAAAGATGAAAAAAAATGAGAGTAGAGCCAGAATTATGTGTCTGGGACTATCATATCTTTATTTTCACTTTATTCTTGTGGATGGCGGGTGCTAGGCGAGAGCTGGATGGCAGAGGGGAGATGAAAACAAATACGTATGGTGTAGTGTGAGTGGGTGTGTGTTTCAGGGGAAGGAGGGCTGGTGTTGAAGGAAAAACATAAGGTGACTATAGTTTAGGGACAAATCTCCTTTACGTTACAGAGTTGTACAATTGTTCTGTTTTTTAGTATTTATTCTACTTGATTATGATAAATACAATGTTCATGAATACACCACATAATACAAATTCCAATTAGAACTAAGTTTATAAACAAAAAATATAGTAAGTTATCACACACATACGTAAAAAGTTAATAAATTACTTCCTTTAAGTCACCACGCCTGAACTACCACACCCTTCCTCCCTCAGCCTGGCCTGGTGCTCGCCTCTGTCACCAACCAGTATACTTCATGGGACAAATCTGCACTCACGGACCCAAGACAAGTACGAGACCTTACGATGGACCTGATGAGCGACGCGGAGATCAAGGCCCCTGTGATTCAGATGGCGGACCTCCACTCAGACATCCACCAAAAAAGTTTCCTCTACGTGTTCAACCACCAGAGTGTGTTTGGCGACTACCCTGTGGTGAGTGTAGGAGAGTGGGAGGGTATACAGAGGGAGGAGAGAGTGAGAAGTGGTTAGAGGGATGGCTGTTATGCTATATCTCCTTCTTTTTCTTCTGTGTGCGTGTCCCTCAGTATACAAAAACGTACATGTAACAGAGTCATTTAAGTGTCCTGTTCCCAGAGTGTGCGTGAGAGGACACATGACAAACACACCCACAGACCAGAGTAAGCGAGGAGACTTTCCCAGTAGCCTAAAATCACCACCCACTCCCAGATATTACTTCACTATCGCCTTTAACCTTCTAGTCGTATAGATTTCTCCTTTCTTACCTCTAATTAGATATATACTTACTTCTGCACAGTCAAGGAGGAGACTCTCACCGCCCACCACGCCCCGCCCACATCACTCTACCACAACTCTGTTTAATAAAAGACAATTGGAAACACTGACAATTTACAAGCCTTAACTCGCTCAGCAGGACCACCACTCTACCTTTATGTTACAATGCAATACAATTAGAAGTCGTAACAGAGGTCCTTCCAGGCAGTCCACCCCTCCAGTAAGGTCTCTTTGTAGTGCTTGCCCTTGAGAAACAGTGACAAATTAATCGGGAAGGAGAAGGGAGAAGGGAGAAGTGTGTATCTTTATAAAAATCTGAATTCTTCTACATCTGGACGATAAAGACACGAATTTAAGGTTTGTAAAACGAACCATTTTAACAACTCGGCCAAACCTGACATCATCGACCTAAAGAACAAAATGTAACTCAAAACGATGATAGATTTTCTCCTTGGCTTTAAACCTTTTCACCAGAGTTCATAGTTAACCTTCAGTGCTGGAAAACATAACGAGGTTTCATCCCTGGCAGTCTCACGGGGCCATACACGGGGAGGAGCTGGCGTACGTGTTCGGGGCGCCGCTCGTGGGAGGCTTCAACCACTTCGGACTCAACTACACGCTGGAGGAGGTGCTTCTCTCCGAGCTTGTCATGATCTACTGGACTAACTTCGCCAAGAAAGGGTGAGTTTACCGACTACGTGACCCAATTAAGGTGATTTCACGTGCCTGTGTTGGTCATTGAATCATTTGTGTTATGACTACGTAAATAATAAAGGAAATACAGTTTGTTTATATATGTTAGTTCTTCCTATACGTGCCGCAGTAAGATGGCAGTAACTTTTCCATTTATCATACCCGACAGGAACCCCAACTTGCCCACACCGCAGGGCTACAAGACCCCTGGCGCCTCGAGGCTCTGGCAGGAGAACATGAAGACCCTGTGGCCGGCGTATGAGAAGCAGCAGCAGCAGTACCTCCACATAGGTGAGCTTACCCATACTTCCCTTTCTCCAACCTTATTGACTCCAATTGTCTATTAAAGTTTCATCAGAGGATAAAATGACAATTTTCTCTACGTATCCAAGCACGAAATTGATGGGTTTCTTTTCTCTTTTCTTCTTCTTCTTGATGCGAGGACAGACATGAATGTGATGAGGGAGGACCATTACCGAGCAAACTACATCGCCGTGTGGAACAAACTCATCCCAAACCTCATCATGACCTCTCCACCCGTACAACCTGAGCCTGAGTATCCCGTCACGCCCTCAACAGTCTACTCATGGACCACGGTAGGATTACACACACACACACACACACACACACACACACACACACACACACACACACACACACACACACACACACACACACACACACACCCCCACCCACCCATACTCATACCCATACACACACACACACACACACACACACACACACACACACAGATATATATATACTTGCAAATGATAACAGGACCTCATTGTTTTCACTATCTAATCAGGTTCTCTTTTCCCGTCGCCAGGAGCCGCCTCCGCTGCCCCCCAACCACATCCCGGTGCATGGCATTCCTGGCTACAACCCAGAGAAGCCCCCTTTCGATCCCCAGATCCTTTGGCCACCATCCACAGAGCCTCCCCAGGTGACACCGACGCCTTCCCCGCAGCCCCCCGTGGCTGCGGGGACACCCATCAGCATCGTCATTCTTGTTGGGATTTGCATTCTGATCGCGAACTGCTGTGCTATGGGCGGCGTCTACTACCAGAGGGACAAGATACGACATCAATCCAGGCTGCTGAGGAGGACTCTGCGGCCCAAGAAGAGTGATGAAACTGACGAGAAGATTCCGGATACGCCTCTTCTGGACGTCAAGAAGGAAAAGAGCCACAAGAAGAAGGGAAGCAGCAGTAACTTTGAGATCAGCAATGAGGTGCATTCTGACGCCGTCTCGCGCACTCCAGGACCGTCGAGGGAATCGTCAGTGAAGCGAAAGCAGCACCAGAACTCATCCTCCAAGCCGAGTACTCCGAAGGGTTCCAACAAAAGCTCCAAAAGCCCCAAGAGTGGACATAAAAGACATAAGAGTGATAATTCCGTGTACAGTGAGATAGGAAAGCTGATTGAGGCGGAGGTACACGGGGAAGCGTCAGGGGGTGGTGGCAGTACCCTCTCGAGGCATCAGCGGAAGAATCCCACCGTTAAGTTCAACACTCTAGGTGCTGGGTTGCCTCCGAAAGCCGTGACCAAGAGCACCACATCAATCTCATCCCGAGCCTCCATCAAGAGCAATTCCTCGCGCACCTCCATCAAGAGCACCACTTCCAGAACCTCCGCCAAAAGCACCAATTCTGAGAAGCGCCTCAAGAAGAACGCCAGCTGCCAGAGCCTCCCGACGGCCGAGTACTCATGGGGCATAACTCCAGAGATGACCATGACCCAGCGGGACGACCCTGAGGGACACGCCGATCTTAAGGACACGTCTGCCGACCGCCAGCAGACTGTGTTAGCCATGCAGAAGCTCAATTATCCCAAAGTGCTGCCTGACCATCCGGACGGCCACCACACCACCCTGCTTAGGGCTCGGCCCCCACCACCACCACGCTCCACCTCCCTCACCTCCCGAGATATTCAAGAGCTGGAGGAGTCTATCCATGTGATGTACCGCAACAAGAAGCCACCTCGGAGAGACGCTTCCACCGATTCGTGTGACTTGAGTGGAATGGACAACATCTACCTAATGGGTGCGGAGGTCGGCCCGCCAACCTCCATGTACGGGGCGCCACCAGCCACCGCCACCGTTAACAAGGCACGAGCCAGGAAGAGCGATGGAGCTGATTACGCTCATGGCGTCAATCCCGGTGATTACGGCAGGCAAGGGGTCGTTGGAGACTACCTGCGCACAGGAACTACAGACTGCGGAAGGACGGCGGCTGTGAATTTTGGTCGGCCGCCAGGTAGCCCTGCATACGGCAGCTACACTTCGTATGAGGCAGCATACCTTTACAAAGACAACGGTGAACCGGTCACCAAGGCACACGTCGCTCCGAAGACACATGATGCGGCGCAACCTTATGGTACTTACGGTGACCAGAGGACCCCACACAGGCCTCTTGCCACCTTCGGGAAGACTGATACTTACCCGGCGGGAGAGACCACAACCCAGTCCGACCACAGCAAGAGCCGGCCAACCCAGGAGACCAACTACCAACCAGCTCCATCACCCACCTCAACGGCGTTGGTCACGGCGGCGGCACAAACCGTCCTTGCCGCAGCCACAGCCCCAGCGTTCGTGGGTGCTTCCAATTCCACCCGACCTGACTCCCCTAAGGACTACACCGAGCTTCCACCGGCAGCTATGCATACCACTGCCCTACGGCAGCAGTCGTCTTCCACCACTTCCAGCTCAGATGCCACCACCGTCTACGAGCAGAGTGAGAACACCGGCACCATAAAGCGGAAAAAGACCAAAAGTGACACCGCTACCTCCAGCACCGTCACTCCCCCACAGGTTCCCTCTTCTCCGGAGTCTGACAAGTCCTACGAAAAACCCCTGAAGAGTGCGCTGAAACAAACATCAGCGTATGACAAACCCAAGCCTTTGATGGCACGGGCTCCCGGCGCCTCCCCACCGTCCACTAGCGCCTCAGCCTCTAGCCTCAGCAGCAACAGCACAAATAACGACGTGTGCGACTCTGACCAGAGACAAACTACCTTGAATCGCACTCCTTCTGCCAAGAAGTCAGCCCGTGTGGCCACCCCAGCCATCAGAAGGAAGGCCTCCAGGCACGACAACCACACCACCACCTCCACCACCTCCACTACCTCCACTACCTCCACCACCTCCACCACTATCCAGACAGATAATTAAGTGCCCCCTCAAACCTGTGGCTTTGGCGTTAAGTCAGGCTTTGAGTGTTCATGTCCTGGTGTGTTGTGTTAGTGCCGAGGCAGAACTCTCAAACTGTGTGTGTATGCAACACTTGTGTACGTATTTCCGTTCACTACAGTCTACACTTGACTTTTTTGTATGTGGTGACGGTCACTTTTTTAGTGGCAACAGTGCACTAAAGCCACTTGATCTTCACCTGACCGCGACGACTGTGTGTTTTCCGTCGTAGTTGTCTTAGATCTCTGAAGAAAAGTGGAAAGTGTTTGTTTTGTCCTCCAACGGACCACCATGAGCCTACGACTCCCTTAGATGAATGAATGGATCGGTCCAGCGTGAGGATTTGTCGGAATCACATTTAGATTCCATTTTGTTGAGTGGTTGCAGCCGCAGCCTTGCCCGAGACCCAGATGTCTCAGGCACAACACCGTACAAACCT
Source organism: Metacarcinus magister (assembly GCA_029783475.1). Taxonomy (NCBI): domain Eukaryota; kingdom Metazoa; phylum Arthropoda; class Malacostraca; order Decapoda; family Cancridae; genus Metacarcinus; species Metacarcinus magister. The sequence goes on along the minus strand of JAPQNM010000029.1, from coordinate 6,478,033 downwards.
AGTGTCTTAGGCTAAGGTCCTCTTAGCCAGTTACTTTTTTTCTTTTTTAATGATAAGAAGCTTGAACATGTCCTCGGGTAGCTACACAAGTTCCTGTTCAATGACTATTCCTTCAGTGTGAGTGGTTGAGAAGGTGTTCTTGTTTTTGGTTCAACCACTCACATCACGATGTATACTTGTGGTGAGTGTTCAAGAGAAACACTTCACCTCATTCTTAGACGTACAATGTTCCTTCTTAGGTTTTAAAATTCACCCTCATAAAAAAAACATGTTCACAGTATTTCATTGACTTTTTTTTTTACTATAAAATGTTCACATCTTTTACAACTACAGGGGCGCACAAAAAATTTATTTTGGTTTGGGTGTTATAAATTTTTAATTATATAGTTGATGTGTTCTTAGTTTGCTGTATTTTATCAGAGTTTCAAGTTGGTGCCATGTTGGAAGCTCTGAGTGGTTCTGTGGTGAGAGGGGAAGTGCTCCCTTGTTAACCCTTGCAAAGCTATGTGGTCTATAGCTACCTAACTCAGGAGATTGTTTAATCTCCTTTGATGAGGTGTGTGGCAGAGATGGTCCTCATGCTAGTCACATGATGATTGGCAGATGACTCAACAGAATACACCCTCACGCTGCACGCTGCCACACCCCAGCACCGTCACACCAACACAGGCTCACAAAGGTGATGTTAGATCTTGGTGCCTCTTTGTCTTGATGGAAAATTAAACCACAATACAAGAATCTATCAATCCATTAAAGAAAATGTATAGAAATTTATATATATATATATATATATATATATATATATATATATATATATATATATATATATATAAACGCAACATGAGAACAATTTCAATTTCAGTTAATCTTGGAAACTATTTTTTCTTTTGTTTGTCATAAAACAGTTGTTAGCCATGCCAATGTGAACACTTGTTGTCATCACACGGCATTGCTTAAGTACGTCTAATGATTTGTGTTTGTGCGTATGTGTATGACGACCATTCCATAAAGGGGGAGGGAGAGGAACTTGCCCGCGCGGATGTGCAGGCTCGCCGCCCGCCGCCCGCCGCCCCCCAACACTGACTAGCACATGACAAGGTTCAGTACACTACTAATACTCCAGATGCATATTTTTTTGCCCTCTTTTATCTTCCGATGTCGGTGTTTGTATAATGCATGATGCAGAGACGCTATTGTTTAAATGAATGAACGCCATATGTGAAGAAAACGTTGTGTTTGTGGACAGATTGGCGTGAAGTGTGTGTGAACGTGGACCCGCGCCCTCCACACACCTTCAAGATACAGAACTGTCATTTAAAACACAGACCTCGCTGACACCATGCTATACCAGCTTGTGCCTCAATTTTTTTTTCTTTTTTTTTTTTAATGTATGCGATGGAAGCGAGTGTAGCACCAGGCGTGTAACGATGGAGGTGAACCTTTAATAACATAACAATGCTCGTCTTCTGTTTGAATCTTATTCTTCCTCGTCCGGGGAAAGGAGACAACATTTCAAAGGAGAGATTAGATGGAGTGAGTAAAAATAGATCATATATTTTATCACACCATGCAGGTAGTTTTACGGAGGTTGAGATCTCAGTGGAATCAAGACACACCTGACTATTTGGCGGATGTGTCTTTGATGAGCTTGTCCCACACACCTGGCACTCCCTGTTCGATGGTCCTGTCAGGTGGGAGGAGCCTTGGCTGCCTTTACTTATTTGTGGTGACTTAAGTCCAGTCAGACCTAAGTAAGAAACCAATAAAGCTTTCTTTTTCATCCGTGCGTCATCATTGCCCTTTGTAATATGTGCTATGTCAAGGTGGTTCTTGGGTGTGAAAAGTTGAGGGTTACAGAGAGTGTATCCAGGTTCAAGTTGCCGCCCAAGCTTTTATCATATTTTTTGTCAATAGTATTAAAAGCTTCAATATACATAGTTACATACCTACTGTTATGTTTCTCAGTATTACGTTCATCCATAATCATGCACCACCAGATTTAGGTTTCCATCCTCTCTTATAACGGTAGAGCCATGTACCTTTTATCCATTGACGGAAGAATGCTTAGGGAATACTGTTCTCTTGTCCTCACTACATAGAATAATCTCGTAGGAGGACAAACTGAGGATTCTCATAGTGTTCAGTTTCCCCAAAAAATAGATGATGGAGGAAGATCGAAGAAAACTAAGGAATTCTTACTAGGACTGAACATTTAGATAGATGGCAAGTAAAAGTTTTCTTACATTTTCTTATGACAGTTGAAATCATATCATTATACTGAATATTGATTTTATACTCAAAAAATATATTTTGTCTACTCCATGTTCTGTCTAATTTGTTTTCAAACATTAGATCAGTCTTTGACTATCACACATTGAGGTAATGCATTCCAGTTGTTCACCACTCTGTTGCAGAACGAGTACTTCTTGGAAGAAGGATGGGCAGCAAGAGAGTGACAGGATATGGGACAGAACAAGCCTTAATATTTGAAGGAAAAACACCCTGACATCGGTCCAGACTGGTCTAAATAGTGCCACAAAAAATTTCCCCATAATGACCAGTCTTGAAACACCCTTTATGTTGCCAGCCCAATAATGATCATAATAATAATTATAATAAGCATAATATGGTAAAGATAACTTTGCATATTGACAAAAAGAGGTAGTTTAGTTTTGCGTTGGGCTATTTTATGCAACTTTGGGCTGGACTTTTATCTCTCTCTTGGTGGGCGTCGGACTGTCAGCTGGCCGCTTCCTCTCACTCTCTCCATGTGCAATATTCCGGCCTTGCTTTATGAGACTGGACCCACTGGCTTGGTGATGGGAGTGTGTGGATCAGGTGTGTGATGTGTAAACCTTCAACACCGCCTCCATGATGACTAAAAACAGGGAAACCAGAAGTGTTGCTGCCGCCATCACCTTCAGTAAGTGTTTATGTACATGTTCACTGTTATGTTGTGGTCCTTACAGCTGTTACTTGGTGCTTAAATGTTCTGTTTCATGTTCTCAGAGGCGGGGAATACGTCTATAAGGTTGTTGTTTTTCTGCAGGAATGCGTGGGAAAGTAAGTGAGGGTTGAGTGCAAGGAAGGAAGTCATTTCATGGGTGTGCCTGTCTGTCTGTCTTACTTATGAGTATATAGTGGGGAATTAAGAGTCAGGCTTCTTGTGGTGTCCCCCACCTCTAAATACTAGTTAGTCAGTATGTTTTATAATCTGATGCAGGTAATTCTGTATTGTTTTGTGAATGTGATAACCTCCTCCTGTCTTAGTACAGAAGATTGAAGTGGTGGAGGGTTGTGGGTTAGGTTGGCTCAGGTTATGAAAGGTTCGGTTTGGTTAGTTTCAAATAGAAGTTTATAAAATGTCTCCATGAAGATGAGCAACCGGCTATGGTGAGGTGAGCAGGTGAGTCAAGAGGACAGGTGTGGGATGCATCATGAGAGGAATTTACTGGTGATTCTTGGAGGAAATGCTGGATGTGGGTGTGACATGTTATTTTGTGAGCTTAGTGTGATCACATTTGGGTGTCTAGGAAGGCTTACCATCTAGCTAGGAAGTTATTATGTAAGCTTTGGGGATAATTCTTTGAAAAGTAGAAATATGAATGTCAAGTTTACCGTTATCAGTTGCATGGTAGCAGGTTATGAAATTTATTCTTAGTCTTGCGTGCAAATCCACCAATTTGTATCTTTAGTTTTCAGTACCAACCGTCTAGTCTAGGAATATTGTATGGTTTATTGTCAGGTTCCCAAGCTTGCCGGGGGAGATAGAAGGATGCAAGATTAATTTATATCCCTGGTTGAGTTACCTTACCTGGCTGACTGAGGTAGGATGGAGACAAGAAGAGAAGAGGTGATAGGAAAGAGTAAAAATTAAAACATGTTTAACGTAACCCTTCTCTCACTTGCCCTACACACTACTGCCTCGTCTAACCCCATCCAATCCCACAGGTGTACCAAGCGCTGTCACCCATCCTGCGCGTGGCTGTGACCAACCCGTCAGGCCCCATGCACGGCAGGACAGTGTGCTCACACCCTCACATTCTACACCTTCCTGACCCATCGCCTTAGTGCAGGTGACGGAAGTAATGAACATCTTGCACAGTGTCTTTGCCGCATCCCGTTCTAAGGTAAGAGCTGATCAGGGTGTCTTTAGGGTGAGGAAATGGATGTAGATGAGAATTATTGTTTGTACTTACCAGTGAAATTATTACTTTAGTTGTCGCTATGGACATCTTATATATGGTGTTTGCTGCATCCTTGTGCAGGTAATAAGGACTGTGTACAGCCTGTATGGCAAAGGAACAGGTGTAGATGAGAAAATGTGTGTATATTTACGAGTGGAATTATTAGTAGTAGTATTTTATTATCATTATTATTTCTTTCAGGGTACCAGAGCCCTGACAGCCCTTCACATGCCCAACCTCAACCCTCAACTGGCTCTGCCTCGCCCTCGCCCTCCTCCATCCATAAGTCATGTTTCATTCATGATTTGTCGCTGAGGTTGATGAAGTTAGTAAGTCCATCATTTTCAACTTTTCTTGTATCAGTTAAAAGCGTGTGTGTCTGTTTTGGTGAAATACTGTTTTGGAGTCTGTCTGTGTAACCTCTAGTGATATGCTTTTAAAGTCTATTTTTTTGTGACGTCTCCACTCATCGAACTTACCTATCTATCTATATACCTGTACTACATCCCCAAAAAGGGCGATAACATGACAAGGCGCAAACACACAAACACACATGCATTCCTCTCACTTATCCCTTAGCCCCCTTGAGGAGGAAAGATCATATCCTCCGCCTCTCCCTATCAACACACTCCTTGTTTATTCAATTCCTTCCCCTCTATCTATTCTTCTATCTTACAGCTGGCCTAGGACACTCAGTTTCACTCACATATACTTTCTTCACAAACTCTTCACTCTTCTTTTTCTTCATATGACCAAATCACTGATGTATTTCTTTTCACCCGTTCCACTACCCCACACTTTCTTTCTCTCTTATTCAATACATAAGCATGAAAGTAAATACAAAGGCACATTTTGTAACCCTTATTTATTTGCAGGTTACAGTGAGCAGCAGGCAAGCATGAGGTGACAACATTACTCTCCAAGACACAAGCCACTCCAGGTTGATCCTCTCCCCCAGGTCTGTTGTTCACTGATACACTACACAGCCATGTCATAATTCTCACCTCTGCTTTCAGCCTGCTAACATTGTCCTCTTACACTGGCCATGTTTCACTATTGTCTGTCCCTCCAAATGTGAAGTCTCATTCCCAGCATCTATTCAATGCTTGTATGTATATTTTTCTTAACATTTCACTTACTCTCAATGACCTTAGTGTGTCACAGTATAGTGTTCCATCGCTAAACATCCCAAACCTTCCCTATACACTTTCATTGCGTTCACACCTTCCACTCTGCTCTCAACACAGGCATTCTGAAGTTACTCATTACCACTGTTTGCATGGTGAGACTGGTTTTTATTCCACATCCAGGTGTCACCTCCATATTTACTGTTAACACTGTAATGTTATCCCTCAAGGATTCTTCCTACTATGAGGCAAGACAAGTAGCCTCAAGGATCCCACTACTTTCCTTACTTGTAAAGCTTTATCCCTTACTCCGCCTCATTTTCCAGATTGATGCTGCCCAGACGGTCACAAAGGAAATGAACGATGTGTGCCGTGAAGACTGTTACTAATGCAGCTTAGAGTTGGATGGAATGACATGTATCGAGGCTGGATTCAACAACTCGCTCTTCAATGAAATCTGTGGATGATGACCATTGTGTGGAAGTCCTTCCCTGTAGTTGCAACAGCTTGGTTCAATTCCCGTGCAAGTGATGCAGGTGGAAATGAAGAGGATAGATGAGTCACAGTACCCAAGAGGTATGTGTTCCTGCTCAGTCATGTCCGTTGGTGGAGCAAGTGGCTATGTATGTTAGTAGCTCATAGTGTGTCATGTACCTTTACCTTAGCAAAGAAAACTAGTTGTCATAATCAAATAATATGAAAGCCAAATTGCCAACCGCAGCTGTAGAGTTCAAGCAGCCATCAAGTGGTGGTTGAAAAAAAGGAATTTTTCTCAATACTTTATTTTCTAATAAATAGCTTGGACATACATACATATAATATAAAATTATGAAGCTTCAAAACACCTCGTTCCCCCTTTGAGGTATAATTGATCAAAGTACAGCTCCATGCCAAGTGATTTACAAAAGTTACTTCATTCCACAGAACAGGACTCGGCAGCATCACTGGCCTCAAGTGTTGGTGTGTCATGTGAAGGAGAACCAGTCAGCAGCAAGAAGACGTGTGGGCCACCAGAATACACACCTGCCACCTGAAATGGACATCAATCAAAAGAGAGATTCTATGTGAGAGGCTGTGGTTCATAAACATCCTGTGGACTGAGATGTCCCACAATATATTTATAAACCAGTCACTACCCACCCTCCACCCACACTTAATGTATTATATTTTCATTTCTTGTCTAATTCTCTCTCTACGTAGTTTTGTCATTAGTACTCTCTCTCTCTCTCTCTCTCTCTCGCTCTCTCTCTCTCTCTCTCTCTCTCTCTCTCTCTCTCTCTCTCTCTCTCTCTCTCTCAACCCACAGACCCACAGGATGTCACCCACAGGATGTTTACAAAACACAGTCAAGACTCACCACAGCCTCCCAGATCAATCTATATCTCTGTTCTGCCCATAACCCTACAGAATGGGTCTCCTGGAAATCTAAAGTTCCATTTTATATCTGCATTGAAAATTATATATATATATATATATATATATATATATATATATATATATATATATATATATATATATATATGCATTGTTATGCATAACAAATCAAGCTATGTAAGAAAATAAACTAACTGCCCAATATAATTTAACTTTCTGTGTCCTTGACGAATGTTTCTGCCACTTACCTCCTGACGTAGTCAAAGACATCCTGTTGCTTGTCCTTCCATTCTGAGTTAAGAGCTTCCTCAAGGCTGACCCAAGCTGCCCTACTCATTCAAGGCAAGGTCATAAAATGCTCAGAACACTTGCTGTAATGGCCAGTCTCCGGTGTCTCAGCCTTGTGGGTGCCAGTACCTCTTGCATGGTGATTGCAGTGCCCAAAATTTGGCTTATACCCTCAGCATCTTTCCTCTGTAAAGTGTAATTGGGCAGATCAACATTACATCATAATGTAAAGTAATTTACCTAATTTGTGAGAGAATTAACAGTTTCGGTACACCCTAGGACACCAACTAGTTGATGTTTAATGATGCCAAAATTTTGTCTAGGTATACCAGAGGACTCAAAAGACCACAATCAGTACCTCTCGGTGGGGGCAGCACCATGTGACCATATTACAACACCTTAACATAATAAATTATTCGCTCTGTGGAAGCAGAGCGACTCTACCAAGCAAGGAGCTCTTGCATCTGCATGCAAGTCAAATTTTATGGATACAAATATGGGTGCTGGATGCGCCTTGGGGGATCATAAGGTAGCCTGCACCACCTATACAAGAAATAATATTAAAAAAAACTTCACTGTATTGGAATGATATATAGTACATTAAAAAAAAAAATTTGTGATTTTTCAAACTACTATTTCCTATATTAGAGAGAGATTATCTCATGAAAAATACTTATCTACTAAAAGAATGACACAAAAAACAATTATCATAAAAACTAATAAGTAAGTCAAAACCATGTTTTTTCATTGGTAATTATATGTCTGATATTTTTTTCTGCAACATTGATGGAGTATTAATTAAATCAACCATAATGATTTATGTTTTTCTTTTATTTCAATTTGTTTCTAGAAATAAGAGTTTCAAGTGAAATTACCTAAAACTTTGGTTAAAGTATCAGGAGTCGAAATAAAGGACTTTTACTGTAGTGGCTTCTTAATAAAGTGACGAGAAATGCCTTTCAAGAGAGTACCTGTCTGATGAAGTCATGCTGAAAGCACCTCTAATAATAACAGATTTGAACTATCATTTTATCTCATTTCCTCTACTTCCTTACAGACCATGTTCCTCAAAGCAGCCTTAGAGCTAGAATTGTCTAACAATTTGTTTGACTACTTAACAACTCAGAAACAGACCTTACTGTAGAGAAGAAAGCCAGAACCATGTGTGACATCAGGTGGAAGACTTTGAGCAGGGAGCCACCACCACCACCACCACACAACCTTGAGTGTCCAGGAGATTCGACCTGTAATCAACAATTCAAATAAGCAAAAGTAACCCTTTACCTTCAAGCTTAATATTATCAATCACTGCAGCTCCTGGTATTTCTAAACATACAAACTGTAGGTGATGCCACCCTTCACACTTATCACAGCCTATGGTATAATCTGCAGCTGGCACCTTCGTGTCCCACACACCACTCACTTGCACCATTCTGCACAGCTCATCTAGTTTACTCAGCTGGTGAAGCCACACCAACCTGGCACCACTAGATATGTAAAGGGCGGGAACAAATGGTCCAGTAAGTCTGATAGACCTAATTAAACTCTACAACTGTCATTATAAATATTTGTTCCAAGACTAATAATTACGCAGTAAAATGAAACTATCTTTTTTCCAAAACATGACTTTCTTCCTCATTGTCTCGAAAGCTATTAGAGATATTGGAAATATCATTGCAGCATCTGGTAGACCTAATTAAACTCTACAACTGTCATTATGAATATTTGTTCTAAGACTAATAATTACGCAGTAAAATGAAACTATCTTTTTTCCAAAACATGACTTTCTTCCTCATTTTCTCGAAAGCTATTAGAGATATTGCGTAATGCCGCAAAATGGCGAAAATATGCACGATATCAAAATTAATAGATCTTACAGAAAACAGTGAAATACCGGGACCATGAAAACTGAACTGCGATATAATGGGGGATTAGTGTACACTGAAAGGCTGGAAGGATGTATCAAACTAGCATTAACCGAGCACTATGAGGATACGGCATTCGTTAGGTTATGGTTAGATTAGGTTATGTTAGGTTTGGTTAGGTACGTTTTGGTTCAGTTATATAAGCTTTTTATATTTTATTACCCAAAGTTAGGTATGTGCCGTATCTATGAGGATACGGCTGCTGTACCTGTAAGCTGCACCAAATTAATAACTGGCCATCTAGGGGAGGCGAGGCAAGGCAGGTGAGATACATAGTTCTGTAATTTTACCATAACAATTTCCAAAGTAAGTGTAACAAGTGGTCAGGGTAAAGATTCGTAAGACAACCCATTCGATATCTCCTTATCTTTATAATGCACTACAAATTCAACCTCAGATACTTGTTCAGTTCACCTCAAACAGTTATGCCGCTGAATTACAGAAAAAAAGTAGGATTTTTTTTTTTTAGGTTAAGTTAGGTTTGATTAGGTTAGTTTTGGTTAGGCAAACTGCAGCTCTGGGAAGGTTATGCTAACAAAGCTATTTTTTGGGGTAAATTTTTACATCTTCACCAGATGGCGTGTGGCTACGAAAGAAAATGGCGTCTGCACCTCACATAACACCTTACTTTTAGTCATAGAAAACATTTGATAGCTTCTAAATTAACATAACACAACAACCTAACTAAACCTAACCAAACGTAACTAAACGTAACAAAATCTAACTAAACCTAACGTAACCTTAATTTCTTTTTTTTTTTTTTTCCCTGTAATTCAGCGGCATAACTGCTTGAGGTGATCTGAACAAGTATCTGAGGTTGAATCCGCAGTGCATTATAAAGGTAAGGAGATATCGAATGGGTCATCTTATGAAGCTTTACCGTGGTTAGAGTTAATAAGTGGTTCGCAGGTGACTTGTGGAAGAGCAGGTTGAACCACCACTCCCTGCTACCTTCACACCTGTTAATATGTCTCTCATAGTGAACCTTACCGATCCGATGCAAAGTAACACTCCTACTAAGCCAAACTAATGTAACAACTAACAGAAACACTGGTAACATTTTACATCTACACTAGAATGCACCTGAATATAAATAAAAACACTTTTCGTATAGATTTTGATCCATTACGAATGATTTTGACATTCATTTCCGTCGCAAATGAATACATAATAAGATATCCTCATCACCCCCAACAAGCCTGGGGGCCTGTGGAAATGCCGGGTTCTTGGTTGGGGGAAGACAAAATACAATGATTTAAGCTATAAACAAGGTGCCAGAATCAGTAACATACCTAACAATGCCCTATTGACGAACGCGCAATGCACTGACGGTCACAAAACCTGGCGTGTGGCACTTATCACTACACACTAGTACCCAGAAATACACAAACCATTATAACTAAGTATGTACAAAAAGGAGAATGTTCCAACTTACTTCAGAAATGCTGGAAGAGTCTTACATGTCAGCTTATTTCACGCTTTTCCAGTCCTTTAACGCCTCCTGCAAGACACTGGAGTATTCATGAACAATTAATCCTCTTCCTACAATCATTCCACGACTATGTGCTGCCAAGGACAAGAGGAAAACAGGAAAATATGAGTGCCTTGTCTCCCTCCCCGCCATTGTTGTTGTCTTGTTTACAGTGACGTTTAAAGTCCTTAGATATTTAAAAATGGCGCTTTATTTATTATTATTACTTTTTTCTTGTTGTTATCTTCTATTAAGAACAGATAACATGTTGCTTTTGCTATAACACCCTTTTAGCCTCGAATTTACTTTATTTGTGTGCTGTTGTAGTTGTTGTAGTTTTCAACTTGATCTTGATCTTGATCTTGATGTCACAGGTAACTTGAAATTTCCTCCAAGTCGGGCCTTTATATCGGCAGCTCCTGTGAGGGGAATAAGGGGGGAAAAAAAAGGAAAATACACAGAAAAAAAGAAACTAAATAAATCAAAGATGCATACTCTAATTACATGCCCTAATCTCTCAATCTCGCATACCACATTTTCTCCAGGAACTCTTTCACCGCGTCAATCATCCGTTCACTCGTCTCCTCACACAGTCCTAGCAACAACGCCATCCATTCCCTTCCAGTTTTTTCAGTCACCTCATTCATTTCACGTCCCATTTCTGTCAGAATCACACGCATCATTTCCATTCTGTCACGGTCATACTTCTCGCATTCTAGTACTACATGCTCTACCGTCTCATCCTCTCCCATGTCACACATCTGGCACACTTTGCTGCGGGACTCTGACCATCTGTAGTTCCTTGCATTCACATTCATACACTGTGCCCTAGCTCGGAAGAGAAGATCACCACCCAGGCTTCCATCATACCACCTTACATACATTGGGGCCTCTTTCTCTCTGTACCATTCCAAAGCCTTCTTTCGTTCCATCTCAGTCTTCCACTTACTTAGTCCCACACCTTTCACTGTTTTGTCTATCTCGCTTTTCCACCTTTTCACATCCCACTCTAACCCTTATCTACTTCTGTTCATCACCTTCCATTCATACAACCATTCTCTCCCTTCACAAAATATTGCCTGTCACTGTCACCACTGCAATAGAAGTGGCACGGCTGACTGACGCTGTTCTGACCACCACATATACGTAGATTGATACAGACTGATCCTTCTCCCACTACACACTTGGCCTTACGTACTGTTCATTATCTAGTCTATCAAATATCTATGGTGTGTGACGCTTTGTTCCCTCAAGGGCATGGCCGTTGCAGAAGTGTCTCTACCTTTTCCAATCCTTTCCCCTATCAGCAACTATTCCATGCATGTACTCCTTCACCTTATCCTTCCATCTGACAACTTGCCTTCCTCTCCTAGGACCCTCATATCACTCAAACTTTCTTCACAAACTATTCATTCTTCTTCCTCTTCATACGACCAAACTCCCTCAACGTATTTTTGTTTTTGTTTTCATCCATTCAACTACAATACACTTGTCAGTTTTCAAGTTCCCATGTCACATCATTCATACGTTTATTGCTCTCAGCCTTCCATCATGTCAGGCCACATGCTCTTCAGATAACTTTTCACAGCATGCACTCTTGATTAAGTGCCTTATTCCATGTCCAAGAGTCTGCAGATCCGTTATGTTGGGAGAATACTATTCCTTAAGCCTCTTTTTACCAACTCTATGGACTCATTCTATCCACCCCATTATTGAAATACTGGTCTAATATTCAATCAACTACACTGACACATGACCAAACTACCTCAACCAGAAAGGTCATATTATCCAAGTTTTGTATTAGTCCTCATATTGAAGGTATCAGAGCATCACTTGGTGTGGAATAGGAAGGAAGGCATAAACAACCATTAACCTGAAATCGTTTATTACTTGAACCAGTAGATAGAAGCAGTGGCTGGTACCCAAATGTGGTGAATTGGAGTTGTTGTTGTGGTGGTGGTGGTGGTACTGGTAGTAGTGGTAGTAATGGTGGTAGTAGTAGTGGAGGTGGTGGTTGGTGTGAAACGGCCTGGTACACTGAGGAGCGAGAACGGCAAGAATTTGGGATAACTGGAGGACGAGGCCTTTTTATGAGTGGAACAGCGCGGCGGTGATGTGGTGGTGGTGGTGGTGGCAGCGGCGGTGGTAATGGTGGTAGTTGTGGTCGCTCCCAGTGTCCCCCTCCCAGCGGCTTGAGGCACACGGCGGGTGGTGTGGGGGGGCAGGGGAGGTCATAACTTTGTACAGTGACGCAGAGGTCGCCGCTGGGCCAGGGGTAGCCAGGGCGAGGAGTCTTGTACTGGGGGGGCATCCTTAGGGGGAGTGACCGAGAACAGACCCTTTTTAATTCTAGACTTTTTTTGTCTGTTTTTTGGGACTGAAGTGGGACCAATCTGCGATGAATTGTTCCTGTCAGTGGAGGGATGCTGGTAGTGTTCACTGAGGCACCTTGTTGCTGATGAGGTAAGGGGTTGGGTGATGTGGGGAGTTGAGGCGACAGGTAAGGTTGCTAATGGTGGTTGTAGTGTTAGTGTACGTACTTGACAATCATCTTGGTCGCCACAACAGCAGAACAGTAGCAGTAGCAGTAGTATTCATAGTGGTAGTATCGGATAGCCGCCTCCAAGCAACAACAGGCATTACCAAGTCATCACACAAATCTCTTCCACTTGGCTTTGGGGAAACCATGGAACGAACACACTGAAGAGTTAATCTGACCAGTCGTCCTGTGAATCAAACACTGAAGTGGTTTCCACTATTGTTTATATCTGCGTGGCAGTGATCCCTTTTCTGGGTATAGCTGAACACCAAGGAGAAGAGCGGAGTTGAACACACTTCTGGCCACCTTGACAGGGTATGGAGGAGGGGGGGCTGGTGGTGTGGCTAAGACATCATAGCTCTCATAATATAATACAGGAATCTCACTCACACCCTCATCCCCTCCTCCTCCTTCCACTGCCCATAACAAGAGGAGCCACTGTAGCTACTGTGAGACACCTTTCTTCCCTACAGCAATGAATGGAGCAATTCAAAATGTTCCCAATCCATTTCCTTTCAAAAATTAAGCAAACTGACTAAAGAAGTTCAGATTGTACAGATTAATAAAGAAAAACTGGATATCAAACAACTGGGTGACAAAAGCAGAAAAAAGATATAGGTTCCAGCAAAAATACAATTTGAAAGCCTGAAAACAAAATATGTGATTTCTCTGAATGTAAAATAATAAATTGGAAAAGCAATCAAGCACTGAGCACTCCCAAACCCTGAAGACAATGTTTGAATTCAGCTTCTAACATTCAAAAAAGGCAAAGAAAAGAAAATTTCATAAAATTTCTTTCCACCCAAAGTCATCCAGTGCTGCACACTAATTCCAAGGGTGAATGGCTGGGTGGTGGGAAGTCCTTCGTACATAATCTAAACATAAGCTATAACTGTGGAGTGGGATGGGCCCCTATACCTTGATGCCTTCAATGCCAAACTTGGTTCAGTGGCTGAAAATCAGCAAGAAAGTAGTCTGATATCCCTTACTTTCAAGGTAGAAGGCTGGACTTGTTCTCTTATTGGCAGTTTCTTTTAGCATGGAGGTAGAGGGGCCCAACACTGTAGTCTGAAAGTTATCGCGCGAGAAAACAGTTTACATACACTATCTTGAAAAACCAAGTGCTGTTTAAGGTAGTAGAGATGACACATGTGGTACCATTGGTGATTTTGAATGTATGACATTAGTTGTAGTAGCAGTAAAAGTAGCAGTAGTAGTATCTCAATATGACTATGTCTGTTGCATTTAAGTGTTTAATAAACTTAGCTGATGTAATTAATTTGAACAATCAATCACCAATCATATCTTATGCAGTCCGGTTTGGAGTATAGGCAGAATAGAAACATTTCTTTTTCATTCTCAGTAGTCAAACAGACCTTCTACATGGAACGCACCTGCGACCAAAACATTATCTGCCAAGGTTGTGGTGAGGCCACTGCCACCACAGAAACATGACTCTGAGCCAGCCAGGCTGAGGGAAATGATATAAAATAAATTGATTAACAACATTTACAGTTAACACAGCCAATCATTCTCAGAGCCAGTCCATGTTAGGACTGTGGCTGGTTCAGAGTGACCTTCTGGGGCCATGCAGCCTTGCGGATGCCCATGGCTGAAGGCAGGGGAGCAGGGAGGGCAGGGCACAGGAAACATGAGCCAAGCAAAGTTTCAACAAAATATCTTTATGGCAGCTCTAAGGCTTTCCTAATGGCTGTCTTGCCTGGCTCATCTGGTCAGTGAGTCATGATGAGAAGACACACAGAGCCTGCACGGCACCAATGGTGAATGCTTTGTGGCAGCACCGAGGCTCTGCTGCTTCACTTGAAACAACTGACCTAATGTGGCGGAGGCACACAAAGGCTGCAGTCACTGAACCTCCCATTTTGGCACCTCATAGTTTCTAGTACATTGCCCTCCACACTTCCCTTCTTTGTAATCTGGGTCCCTCTTGGCAGTTCACAGCCCCCAAGCACCACGGCAACATTGCTGATTCAGTGTGGAGACACAGACACTCTGGCTGACATTTTAGGAACATTTGTTTGGGTACACACAAATGCATGCACATGCACAAGTGCATGTGCATTCATGCACACACATACACACAGTCATGCAGGTGATATCAGCTGGGTGTAGTGGATATCCATTGAAAAACAGAAATGTTAAAATTTCAGAACAGAAAAACAAAAAAATTAAGTCAAAAGCATTGTAAATCAGTGGCCAAATGTGACATGGCTGATTTTGCACAACTCTAAAGCAAATGTGCTGACCATTCCATTGGCAGATAATGGAAAATAGATGACCCACACAGTGGTATTGGTACAAGTTACCAATATTACTGTAATGAACTAGTATTTTTTTTAATAGTGGGTACACGAAGGGCAAGGGGGAGGGTGTTGCCGTGGGGTAGGGGGGCCAGGATGGCCGAGGAGTGAGGTAGCACGAGTGCGGCTGGGGGGGTAGGGGAGGCCAGGCCAGCCACCACCCCCAGCTGCTGTACAGTCGGCACGCACAAGGTGCCAAGGCTGCACGGATCAGCTTCTACAGTCACCTGAGTGAAGTATTTCAATGTTCATATGGTACTACAAAATCAGTGGGCATTTGTATAGTAGTAGTAGTAGTAGTAGTAGTAGTAGTAGTAGTAGTAGTAGTAGTAGTAGTAGTAGTAGTAGTAGTAGTAGTAGTAGTAGTAGTAGTAGTAGTAGTAGTAGCAGTAGTATACATCATTATCTTCCTGTTTTGCATACATTGTTTTGTCGAGAGTTCGGAATATTGATCCCCTGTAGTGTTGGTTTCTTCTCCAGTGTCCTTGTCTGAACTGAGGTGTGGGGGCCCGGAGGTGGTGTGCGGAGAGTGCTGACAAGGATGATTTTTTTTTTTTTTATAATAGCATCTTTCCATGCTACATTATAATATTTTCCTTCATTAAAAAAAATTTAACAAAAAATTGCTCCAACAATGTATCAAAAATAAACTTTGCTATAACTTTGCGTACAAAAAAGACCATATAGTAACAATGGTCCGTTATATTCCACAAACTTTTGTACTAGTTAACTAAACAGCGGAGCCCTGATGACGGTGTCTCGCGTGCCCCGTCGGCCACAGTGACTGGGGCGGCCTCGGGGCTACACAGGGGTCAGAACTCATTACAGGAGCCTCAACACAGGTGCAGTGCGGACACGCGCACGCACTAACACGTGCACACGGCACGTCACACTCTGTTACTGCCGCACGCACACACCCTCTTTCGTCACAACTGGTCTGGGACCCGGGCAGGGTGGAGCAGCTTGGGCACTCCCATGCCTGCCATAAACAAAATCATACTCTATAATGTGGGAACAAGAACAGAGACCCTACGAACAAACACATCAACACAAATCAAATCCAACGGCCAGCCAGACTCCCCCCTGACAGGAGGAGTGCCAGGACTGCCCAGCCAGCCCGGGCCCCAGAGGGCAAAACAAGCAAGCAAGCGAGGTCAAAGTGAGGGGAGAGCCGCCGGTTCTAAGCTCCAAGGTCGCCTTCTCTTTGGTATGTGGCTCGGGTCGTAGTGGTGGCGGTGTGGTCCTCCCGGCGGCAGTGACCTCATTGATGCATCCGTGGCATGAGTGGCCCCCGGCTGGGACGCCCATTGTTGCCGCCAATACCACCACCAACGCCAATACCACCGCCACCGCCGCCGGTGGATGGGGCAGACATCTGGATGATCGCTCTGATGCGCCGCTGGGCTGACTGGAAATACAGGACGAGTTACTTGTTACTTACTCAAGAGAAGATGGATTCTAGATATCTAGGCCTATGCAGTCTGATGAACTACCACTGAGTGAACAAAGCCGACACCAGCATGTACAGAACCTTTCTTTGCCTGCTACCTTATTTTCTGGCATCCTTTTAATCTTCCAGCTACTGGCTCTTGCCTTACTCTGTTCATTGATATCATTATATATGTGATATGCACTGCAGCTGCTGCCCTGCACATTACTACTCAGAATCAGAATTAGTCTAAAAACCTGATTACAAACCATCTAGCACATCTTCGATTTCTTTGCCAATCTTACTTAACACTTCTTCCTCTCATCCAACTTAATACACTCTCCCTCAGTGACAAACCCATTCCTGTTATTCTACCTGATAAACCTCTCCTTGCAACTTGTCCATCTTTGTTTCCTGCCAACAACCCACATTACCCCCACCTCCCTTGGCTCCTTGCTCACCCACCTGCACAGAGAAGAAGGGTCCAACGATGTGTACAGTGGTGTCTTCTGACGTGGTGGAGCCTTGCTGGGGAAGCTTAATGACGGAGCCGGTCTGCCGCTGAAGGTCACGCACATTCTGACCTCCCTTGCCAATTATGCGGCCTACCTGTAATGTTAAATGTTGCAGTCAGTTTAGAAGATTAAAGGCTGTATCCTAAGGGAGGGGGAGGAGAAGGATTTTAACAGGTGTACTTTTATTTTCATACAAGAAAGTAGAGCTTAGGCAAACCTACCTAGTCACTACAACCAGATATCACATACACTGCCCACCATATAACGGTTAATTGGATTGTAATATTGCATGCCAGGCTGTTATCCCCATAAAGGAGGGTAGCCAAGACAAGGCATGCATACACTCCTCTCACTTAGACCCCCAGAGAAGAGATGTACACCCCACACAAACACAGCGTATCAGGTCAGTTACAAAAAAGAGGGCGAAGGCAGGGGTCGTATCCGCAACATGGTCCCAAGGTTTACTCCTGCCACTTCATATTCAACTCATGCCCTCTCCCTCCCCACACCTGATATGATCTAAGGGTCACACCATTCCCTAACCAAACGTGAACATCTCCTTCCTGGCAAGATAAATAAATAAATCAGAACTACAGTAGTACCAACCCCATCGCACATTTACCATTTTAGAATAGGAAAAATTTGTGGACCTAACCTACACGGGGTATGCTGAGGTCTTAAGATACGAGCCTAAGTCAGGGAATTCTCTGGCTTCTAGTGTCTCATCTAATGCCAGGAAGTTAATAATTGAAGACTACCACAGAAAGAAAGGATGTGTGCTTACTTGACTGGACGGCACCACGATTTCCACCGTTAGCCTCACGTCCTCCACCCCGACGCCGTAGCCTTCCTCTCGGAGCTTCTCAAATATCAAGAACTGCGCCTGTAGGGAACAAGGTATTGATGTGAGGGAAACTTCATCCATTCCTTCTTGACTTCACACAGTTTTTATATCACACACTGACATAAGGACTTAACACAGGGTAGTCTGGAGCCGATCACTTACCTTCCACTGAGCCTCTGGTGATCCCACAATGGTAACTTTGCGTTCAGACTGTTCCGTTGGTCGGCCATCATCCTCAAGTGGAGCAATTTTGACGGACGCTCCGCTGAACCTGATGATGTTGCGGATGTGGGAGCCTTTGGTGCCGATGATGGCGCCCACTGCTGAATTGGGGATGTACAAATATGCGGTCTCCTGGAACGGCAAACAGATGTAAGTTTAGGTGTAGTGGCAACCTTACTAAAGAAAATAAATGTACTAACCACAACAACATTCATACTTTCATACACCAATAATCCCCACGAGACAGCTGCTCACACTACCCACGCCCGCACACCCTTAAACACATCACCCTGTGGTAGGAGCTGCAAGAATACTACCGTTGTATTCCCTGTAGATCGTAAAAGGCAGCCAAAAGGAAGGGAGCGAGGGGTCTGGGAAGTCCCTTGTCCGTATTCTCTCTTACGAAAAGGTAGCGCAGAGGCAGATGGGAAAGTTGGTCTCTCTGAACCCTTGTCTTGGATGTCCATGGCAGAAGAGCCTCGCCCTCTCCCATTCCAAACACTCCCTCCTTGCTTCTTCAACTCCTTTCCCTTTATTATCTTCCAAATGACCTTCTTCTCCTACTAAAATCTTTGATTTTGGTACCATACACCCTTAACAACCCTTCCCTACAAACACACACACACACATACACACAAAACATCAAAGTAATGCAACACACCTCTTCGCCACCCACCTCAGCTGCCTCCGAGCCATGGTACCCTTGCTGGCCTGAGATGGGGGTGGGATAGAGAGGTGGGTATGAGGTTGGGGAGGAGCCATACATGCCCATTCCTGCTCCTGCTGCACCCCCGCCACTGCCACGTGGGAGGCCAAACCCCACGGTGGACATCATGGCCATGGGATGGAGGCCAGGGAACATGGCACTCTGCGGCGCGAAGGCTTGGAGGTCACTCTCGTAGCTTGACCTCAACCTGGCACTGATCATGTTTTCTGCCATGGCTATGTCTTCTATGCTTCCCTGAAAACACACAAACAGAAAAGAGTTGTAACACACTTGACAGGCACGCTCAGAACACCAAAATAGATGCATTGTTGTATGCAAACACGATGATCATCAATCTTTGAATCAACCTCTCAATGTAAATCACAATGTACTGTTTCTTCCTATACATCAAAATGATTTTGTAAATGAAGATTTGTACTCCCCCCCCGCACCAAAAATATAAAATAAAAATAAAATAAAATATTGCAGAATCCCATATGCAACACATTTACAAAATGTGTCCTTAATCTTCTCATTCTTAATTCCTATTGCATGATAAGACACTCACTTCTTCACTTACAGTACTCAAGAAACTAAGGTATGATTCGCATTTCTTATCCTTAGGAGTAATATTACAGAAAGGTTAAAAAGTGACTGGTGACTTCAGGAGAAATAACACCAGTAAAGAAGAAACACCTATGAATACAAAAATAAATACAGTGTTGTGTGGATATTATTGAAAAAATAGGACAACACAGTGAAAACAAAAAGCCATGACCCTCTCTCTCTCTCTCTCTCTCTTTACCTTTATGGTAATGATGCGTTCTAAGTTGAAGCTATTAATGTCATTGATGCTGGAAACTGTTATCTTGGTGGAGGTGTCGTCCATTATTTTCTTGATGGTTGTCCCTCCCTTGCCAATGATACGCCCAATGAGGTTGTTGTGAGCAAGAATCTTCAGGGGAACCTCTCTGTGGAAGACAATTGTGCCATTGAGGTGTCACTGTTATTCATAAACATTGCTTGGTAAAAGTTATAAATGACATGAAAAGTTTGTGCTGAATATGTAATAATGTTTGTAATTAAATAAATGTATTTGATGATAGGTCATAAAATGGACCACTTGAGCATTAGAAATACATTAAAAATGAGTCTGAACATGATGAAATTCTATGATCCTACCTAATTTATGCACATAATCCCGTAAGTCTATGAAAGTCGGCACACAACTACCTAAGACTCTGACTTCCACAAAACACATGAAAACATCCTTGCACAAGATTAACACTTTTAAGGAAACTAAGTGAAGTTTTAAAATTGGACAAAGATTGTTATCATCTAGGATACACCGAGGTGACAGTTGAAACAATGGTGGATACGTGAATAACCATTGGATGGGATGGTTGAGCCATTACAGCCTTTCACCTGAATATTTTATCTAACAGTATAAATAATGATACACTCATAAGCTTAAAATACCTGTGAAAAAATCAAAGAATTAATTAGTAAGGACACAAGATATCTAACAAAACATCATTGAAGCTTTACAAGGAGAACACCGCTGTGCTGCCAATATATAGAGATCTAGTTAACATCTACAAATACAGCAACACACATACCCCTTATTGGTGTTGTCAGACTCTTCCTGCATCACTTCCAGAATGCGCTTGCAAGCATTTGTGCAATTCTCAGGATTTCCGTAGATGGTGATCGCTTTCTCCAAGGAACCGGCATTATCCTTTCTATGGACATCTACTCGAGCCCTCGTCTGTCCAGGTAAATGTGAGGTGAGCGACTCGTCATATTATTATTCCCCACCATGAGCCCTAAATCAGTATATTAACATGTTCAACGTGTAGTTACCAATATGAAATACTTCTACTTAAGGTATCATTGTGGCTACCTGATGCATGCATACCTTTCAGGAATATTGAACGTGTTAATCATGGTTTTGGCCACGACAGCACCAGAGTCCACCCAGCAGCCTACCTGTTGTGTGATTGTCCTTATGGTGGCACCCTGCCGCCCTATGATCGCACCGACCATTTCGCTCAACACAAGAATACGAAGAGGGAAATCTGTGTGGCGTTGGGAGGGAGAGGTTGCCCCTGGGCCACCCATGGGACCCCCTCCCATGGACCCACCACCAGCTGCCCCCCGTGGGCCCCTCCGACGGTCCATCAAACGGTCCACACGCAGAATTCCTCCTGCTAGGTTGATGCCGTTGAGTCGCTGTGCTGCCTCTCGCGCCGCCTCTAGTGATTCATAGGTCACATGCACCACCTGCAGCACAGTTAATGTATCACTACACTGCTCCAACACAACACAGGAACTCATTGTATTAACTAAGTCACTCACTCAATGTCAAACAAGCTAAGTAAAATTGGTATATCTTGGTTGATCATTCAAATCAGTAAGTGAGCAAGTCATTCAGTCAGTAGAAGTGCACTGAAGACTGACACACTCATATACTTTTTGACCCTCAGAGTACTGTAAGGAACTCCCCCTCAACAATATTTCCAAAGAGCCTGAGTGTAATTTATCTTCTGCATGTGGAAAGGTAAGAAATGTCACCCGTCAGTTAGGCTTTGGGATAATTATACCTCCCCAGCAGTTCCATCCTGGTGACAAGTAATAATAAAGGGCATGTGACAGCCCTGCAATTCAACATCACAAAGACCTTCCATCTAGGGTTGCTTCCTTATAGTAAATTCAATCACAATCACCCTCACACTCCAGCTTTGAACAAGATCAATGTTGACAGCTATGGAAATTGCAGCAATACATATGCAATGAGACTTTATGGACAGTGATATTTTAGCTAGTTTTATTTTCCACACACTGGCAGACAATCTAAGGCAACTGGAAAAGAAAAAAAAAATCACAAAATTGAAGCAGTTCACTTTATCAATAGCTAACATAGTTTTGCATATTGTTTATTTGTTCAATCCAATGTTTAGCAGTGTTTTCAGATATACATAAACCTTAAATGCAAATGGTGCCAAGAGTGTGTGTGCATGCTTGCCAATACTTAAAAACAGAGCAATGCAGCACACCCACAAACACCTACTCATGTGCTGGCCTCGCCCTCGCCACAGTCTCACTAAATATACCATGTCAAGAATATACACACTTACATAGCAATTTTACATAGTCCTTCCAAATGATACATACTTCACACACACACACTTGCAGATGGCGTCAAATATCATTAAACTGTAGAGTAATGAAGTGTTTGAAATTAATATATATAACATTGTATCCAGTATTAGAATTACTACTGTTGCAACTACTACTACTACTACTACTGCAACTACTACTACTACTACTCTAATTTCAGTTTTAATATACACGTTCTCCCATTAGCCTGTCAGTACGTAAACATCACCTTCTAACACGTGCCTCGGGGCCGTGCTGACCTAACCAACACCTTCACCTACTATTATTAACACTTAACGCGCCCAAACTATGCTGGTAATAGAAGTTCAGTGGCAATGGTCAATATAGTTTTATTTTATTTATTTATTTTGATTATGGTGATCAAGTTTACTAATATTTTTCCCTTACGTCAATCACAACCACCACCGCCGCTAAAGTTAATTCAAACAGGTATAATTCCACCTAAACAAACACCAGACATCACCATACATTGCTGTCTTATGCGAGCAAAATAAACAAAAAAAATTAGACCATTTAAACGCATTTCCAAGTTGAAGTTGACTTGCGGGCCCATCGATGACCTAGAATTAAAAGTGAATACATCATCACTTAACAACACTATTTTTATCTTACACACCAGGTACCAAGGCAATGTTTCCTTATGAACATCCTGTTTGGTCGGTAAGTGGTCTAAGGCGTAATGTTGGTCTGCTGTACGATATTTTTCTAAGCCGTCACAAGTGGTATAGTCAAGGTCCGCCATGACACCCTTCTGCTCACTCCCTTTCAAGGTCACTCAACTAATTTGGATGTATTGCATTTATTATTTATGGATAGGTCTTTAAATATATTGGTTTTTTTTTCGTTTTATTATGTTTAGGGATAAGATTAGTGTAAGGTTATTAACGCCCGTCTGTCAATGTCCGTTTCCTCGCATATAGCTTACAATGTCTCGTTATATTATCTTATGTTATGCTACACAAATAAGTAAAGTATCAGTATATTTGTATTTTAATGAGTTAAACTAGGTGCAAATAATAATTCGATGTTGTGTTACGAAACTCTTGAATATTAGTATGAGGGAGAGGAAAAGGCGGGAACGGTTACATTTTAAAAACTAACCAAAGTATTTTTGAAACTAACAATGCATACGTAGTTTTACCGGTGATATTGCTGTGAAAAATACTAAGAAACACACTGTATGAACTAACTGTGAGCCACCAAGATGTAAGGAATAATATAAGAACCAAGCCACGTTTGAATTTCACGCTAGAATCCCATCTTCGGTACCAAGTTTCGGCAGATTTGAACACGGCGATGCGACCAGAATGAAAAAAATAAACCTTACATCTTAACATCAAACAAAGTAAAATAATTCATTACAACACTAAAAAATGTATGAATGTATATATAGAAAGAAAAAAACCCAGTTATTCTTCCTATCATAACGTATAACAAAGGAAGAACAAACAGCAGCAGACATGTAGGCCCTTACGAGGCTGTATATAATGAACTGAAGTGAGACAGGAGAGTAATGGCGAAGGCTCCCTCACCACCACCTAATCCTTGATGAACCTTCCTCCTTATAGAACCATTATTTCCTTGTTATAGATACAGTCTCCTCCCGCCCTCCGCCCTCTCATCCACACACCCAAGTTGAAAGCCTGACCAGCCCCAGCCCTGCCTACCTTCCCCCGCCCCCCTTCCGCCCACCAGCCCACGGATGCTGCAAAGCCTGCTGGCAAACACAAAATGGGCTGAGAGAGTCGATCCAGCCTGAACACACATAGGCTGTATTGACACTCTCTCTCTCTCTCTCTCTCTCTCTCTCTCTCTCTCTCTCTCTCTCTCTCTCTCTCTCTCTCTCTCTCTCTCTCTCTCTCTCTCTCTCTCATCTAACAACTATTATTTTTACTATTACATAAGCTGCTACTAGTACTACTACTACTATTATTATTACAGCCATCACTAGTTTTACGAGCGCGATCAACTTTGTAAAACACGCTACAAATGGTCACTTAAAACCATAGTAACTACATCGTCAGCTTCATTTATTCAACAACACATAATAATAATAATAATAATAATAATAATAATAATAAGTGTACGTAACAGACAAAAAAATACCCATGTAAATAAATCACTCGACTAAAACACTGAAAATAAGCGAATATATGGAAGAAGAAAATAAATGGAAAAAGAGTGACATATGCTAATACCTTCACCTACACCTCTTCCCTACACCACTTACAAGACCCCCCAACACCCCCACCGCCTCAAAAAAAAAACGTATAGAAGTGAGTACCAACCTGTGTATGTCCGTCCCTGGAGGCGTACTTCTCGCACTTCTCTACCACCCCGACGCTTTCCAGGATTTGATTGAGTTCCTCTTGCCGGGCGTCAACGGGCACTCCGCTCACCCTCACCCGCGTCTCTA
Organism: Metacarcinus magister; assembly: GCA_029783475.1. Classification (NCBI taxonomy): domain Eukaryota; kingdom Metazoa; phylum Arthropoda; class Malacostraca; order Decapoda; family Cancridae; genus Metacarcinus; species Metacarcinus magister. The sequence goes on along the minus strand of JAPQNM010000029.1, from coordinate 6,453,489 downwards.
ACCTGTCAGGGAGAGATAAAAAAAGAATCATAAGAGTACTAGAAAACAAAATTAGGAATCGGGTAATGGAATAGAGAAAAGATATAAAGAAGAAGAGGAAAAAAGGTGATGTGAGGGGGAAGAAAGCGGTGAATTATTAGGAAAAGAGGAAATGTGAAGTAAAACAAAAGACGGTGCGCTTAAGAATGTGTGGATGCGTTTGTACTCTTGCATTGGTGGAGAATTATGTTTTAAGTGACGTGAAGAGAGAGAGAGTGTGTGTGTGTGTGTGTGTGTGTGTGTGTTCATACCCTCACTTGAAGCAGGAATGGAACGCGCTGTGGAAAGTGGGGTGAATATAAATAAAAAATGAGAAACTTAAGACTCATAATCTAGAAAATGAGAACACTTTTAATAAGTTTTGTTCAAGTACCGAAATAGTGATGATGGATGTTGGTTGACGAAGCTTTTCAAACAGAAGAAATATATAGAAAAAAAAGGTAGGAGAAAGAAAGTAAGATAAAAAAATAATACAATGAAATACACAAACGTAAGAAAATTGTGAAACTGATATCGATACAATGATAATAATAATGATAACATTTCATATATAATAATTATAATAAAAACAATTAAAACATTGAAATACAAAATAAACAAACTACTGTCAAACTAACTAGGATGTAGCAACAAGCATATTACGGAAGAGGAGGAGGAGGAGGAGGAGGAGGAGGAGGAGGCAACTTGAGCATCATCTTGACCTGTCCCCTTTAAACCTTTTCCTTTCCTCCACCCCTCCCTCCTCCTCCTCCTCTCCCTCCTTCCTTACCCCCCTCCCTCCCTCCCTCCCTTCCCAAGCGGACCATCTACTTTAGAAAATTTTCCGAACCTTTTATTACTTTACTACTTCGACTTTCCTTTTGATATCTTGGCAACCGTATAATCTCTTGCTTCTCCGTCCGTTTTCCTTCATTAATGTGTATGCCATTGCTTGGGTCATTAAAAAACACGTATTCATTCTCACAAACACAGGTATTTTCACTTTAATTAATTAGCGCCAGAAGAAAAAAAAATATATACATATCCACTCGTTCTGTAATCGAGAAATTCAATGAGAAATGAGAAAAAATCGACGTCAATTTTTCACTTGTTCAATAATCATATTTTTTTTCTTAATCATTTACTATTGTACGTCAATTTTTTACATGATGTACGATTTTACACGATAAATACACCTGGCAGTTACTTAATCTCTCTCTCTCTCTCTCTCTCTCTCTCTCTCTCTCTCTCCTCTCGCCTCTCTCTCTCTCTCTCTCCTCTCTCTCTCTCTCTCTCTCTCTCTCTACCAATACGTAACCTAAAAGTTTAAAGACATCTCATTTCAAACTTTACATTTCAAGGGATCTCAAAATACGCACGTTTCCCCCTATAATTTTTTTTCCCCCTTCAAGTTCCCAGCAGGGCGTTAGAATGTTACATCACACCTTCTCCCCGTAGCCTAACATCACTATAGCATCGACAAGTTCCTCTACCTGAGCTTCTGTTGCTGGATTTTCCTAGTTTTATAGCCCACTTTTCCCTCTTTTTATTTTTCCTACACAAGATTACATCACCAACTCTTGTTACCAGCCTACGAGATGAAGAGGAGGAGGAGGAGGAGAGAGGCGGGAAAGGAGAGAGTGAGAGAGAGGGGGAGAGATAAGAGGAGCATGATGTAACACTCACTCTCTCTCTCTCTCTCTCTCTCTCTCTCTCTCTCTCTCTCTCTCTCTCTCTCTCTCTCTCTCTCTCTCTCTCTAACTCACGCGTCACAACACTGGTGCTATACTCCGCCCCCCCTCCCCCCCCCTTCACCGGTTCATTAGTAAATCTTTTATCTAAAACTACACTAGAAAGATTTTTTTATAAATGCATTTTTCCTTCTCTTCCATTTTCTCATTCTTGATAATTAGCAGATAATGAGAGAGAGAGAGAGAGAGAGAGAGAGAGAGAGAGAGAGAGAGAGAGAGAGAGAGAGAGAGAGAGAGAGAGAGAGAAGAGGGGCCGTCGACCCCGTATCGACCCACAGAGGGGGGCAGGAGGGAGAGGGAGGGAGGGAAGGGAAGGGCGTTCACTCCTTGTAGCAGATTTCCCATATATCAACGACTCATCTCAGAAATATTAACCCTCTCTAAACCAACATATCCTGACCCTCTTATCCAACCTTACACACCGTCAGAGTAAAGAGGAGAGGAAGGAGGAGGAGGAGGAGAAGTAAGGAAGAAGGAGGAAGGTAATAAGTCACTGAATAACTGATACGAACATTACTACACACACTCACACCAGTATTCCTTCACCTTACGTATTGCTAAACTAAAAAAAAAGAAAAGAAAAAAAGGGGTGTTAAGGGTGAAAGGGGGGCAGGGGTGTGGTGGGGGGCGTCAGACAGAGGCAAGCCACATCTTGAGAGGCCGGAAGTAGGTCGTGGGTGAACAGACAGGCGTATACAGATAGACAGACAGGGAGACAGACAGACTAACAGGAACTTGACCTAATCTCGTTGCCCTTCTATCTGTCTGTTCATAATTGATTTCTTTTCTCTATCCGGTCTCTAGTTCTTATTAATACTGCTCCTCTTAGTTTTCTACGGCTTCCTCTCCCTTCTATCCCTCCTCCTCCTCTTCCTCTGCTCAGTTTCCTCTATCAACGTTTAATTATTTTCATATTAGGACGTAAGCTCAAGGTAGAAAACG
>JAPQNM010000029.1:6433278-6443278 GCA_029783475.1 Metacarcinus magister | reverse complement strand
ACTGGCAAACATACCCAATATACTCTCTCACTCTCTCTCTCTCTCTCTCTCTCTCTCTCTCTCTCTCTCTCTCTCTCTCTCTCTCTCTCTCTCTCTCACACACAAAGAAGAGGAAAAAGTTACATTTATAAGTCAAAATTACTGTCAAGCAATCAGTCACAGTCACGGGAAGTCAATGTACTGTCCACACACACACACACACACACACACACACACACACACACACACACACACACACACACACACAGAGAGAGAGAGACATACTCCCCCTGACAGTCATTAATTGAACCATACACTCCTGCCAGTCAGTCACAAGGCCACAAATAGCTTGATAATTCGTCTAGTGAGTCAGTCAGTGCGTCAGTCAGTCATTCAGTAAGTCAAGGAAGTCGAACATTAATCTAGCCGTGCACTTAGTCAATCGAAAAGTCACGGTGCTTTTCGAGTACAGAGAGGAGGAGGAGGAGGAGGAGGAGGAGGAGGAGGAGGAGGAGGAGGAGGAGGAGGAGGAGGGACCAGGTTGGCAGGTGACAGCGGTGTCCTTTATTTGTGAGGTAATTGGAAAGAGTCACTGTGAGCCTCGACCTTGCTATTGTTCCCGGGCGGAAGATGTGTCTGTGGGCGTGGGTGGGCGGGTTTGGGTATTGGTAGCGCCCTTTCATTACCAGGTCACGGGTAGAGTTGATCGCCTCCTCCTCCTCCTCCTTTTAGTTCTCTCTCCCTACAATAGTCCTTCTAATTTTCCTCCTCCTCCTCCTCGTCTTCCTCTCTTTTTTATCCAATTGACTGCAATTGTTCCCTTTTTTTTTGTTTCTTTTTACAGTTAGTAGAGGAGAACTTTCCTTTTCCGTCTCTATTTTATTTGAATTTTCTTCTATTTTCTCTTTAATTAATACTCTGCTTTCACTTGTATTCATTGTGTTAGAGGGAAGGGTGGGTGGGGAGGAGCCTTACTGCTTTACTATCCTCTCTTCTCACTCGTAATAAACACATGGGAGAGAGAAACAAAAAAAGGAACAGTGGGAGACATGGAGGAGGATGGGAGGAAAGAGGAAGAGTGGGAGGGATCGAGAGGAAAAGGGGGGGCGGTGGAGGAAGAGGAAAGGGGGGTGGAGGAAGGAGAGGGAAGAGGAAGGGGCAGGTATATGGAAGGAAAGGAAAGGAAGAGGATGGGAGGAGAACACGCACAAAAAAAGGAGGAAACACATAATAATAATAATAATAATAATAATAATAATAAATGAATATATAAATAATAATAAAAGAACATTATCAGTGGAATTACCATCACTAAAACGGCCTTCCCCTCCAGACAGACACACACACACACACACAGGAAACACCTTCATCATTTTAGTCCCCGTTGTAAGATGGCCCAAAGAACAGTACGTATAGTGAACCGTCCCAAGGCTAAGGCGAACCCCGAACCTCACCTCTCGGGACTCCAAACAATGCAAGGCTAAGAAGATACACTGTTTGTCCTTTACAGATAACGCCAGGATAGCAAGTAAAGGAGAGAGAAAAGTATATAAATAAAAGACTCTTGGGGGAGACGGCGCAAGGTCCTAGACACACACACACACACACACACACACACACACACACACACACACGTCATATAAACTGATATCAAGCTATTCATAGATACTGAGATTCAAGTCTTATTCAGCAAAAGGAAATATTTTAATACATTAGCGAATACATATCTTAAGGAGTGACTCAACGGTGCGTGGGGAAGCAAGGGAACTAGAAGATGTTTAAACCAACGCTGAATGGGTAATGACAACACAAGAGGAGTGGAGTGAGTGAGAGAATGTTAGAGTGTGGGATTAGCACTCCTTCTCTCTCTCAGTCCAAGTCACTCCCGTCTAACTTAAGAGCATCCAGCCAGCAATACGTAAGGCCAGGGACGGGAATTTAAGTAACCAACCACCCACATCTTCGCGTTGAATGGAACAAAAAGGAATCACGCAGAAAATTTGATGCTGGTGTTGATGGTGTAGTTTTAATGTAGCGTTCCAATAGTCAGTTAGCGAACACGTGAAACAGAACGAGGTACAGATGACGAGGCAAAAAGTGAACATCGGTCTGTGTTATACGATAATCTAGCGTTACAGTCACACTTTAAGAGAAAGAGAGAGAGAGAGAGAGAGAGAGAGAGAGAGAGAGAGAGAGAGAGAGAGAGAGAGAGAGAGAGAGAGAGAGAGAGAGAGAATGTGAAACTAATGGGAATGACACTTAACTTTTCGTTACTCAACTTCACAACTGGATATACGTCAGAGATAAATAACAAAAGGAAAAGAAAACGTGAAATGTAGGAAAGAATTACTATCATCCTCAACGAAAAAGGAAAAAAGAAATGAAAAAAAAATATAAAGGTCATTACGAACAATAATTTTCCGTCTGGACAAACGCGAAAAAAATAGGACCCCCCCCAAAATTAAAAAGTTGTAACAATGTGAATCTCAAACTCTGGGACGAGGGTCGTTTGACGTGGGATTATAAGTAATGTTGATTGGACGCCAGTGAGATGTTCCCAAAATTTACGACGAGGAGGAAGAGACGAGCCAAATGCTGAGTGGACGGAGGGAAGGTATGAGTCAGGATGGGAGGGTCATATGTGTGTGTGTGTGGTGTGTGTGTGTGTGTGTGTGTGTGTGTGTGTGTGTGGTGTGTGTGTGGAGATAGAGAGAGGGATGTGACAGGTGTGTGGGTGTGGCAGGCAGGGGTGTGTGATGTGGTAGTAGATGTGACAGGTTTATATAAGACTTTTCACTGTAAACAACAACAACAACGCCACAAACAAACTAACGTGAGGATAAAAAAGAAGTAAATACATAAAAAGATGAAAACAGAGAGACAATGAGTAAAAAAAATAAATAAATAAATAAAAAAGTGCAGCACAGGATCAAGACAGTACAATTCACCTTCACAGAAACACACAAACACAGACAGACAGACAAACACTTTACTGCAGCACCAACCAAGATGGGCGTCACCAACACAGACAAGACACCTTCACAAAACACAAGATCTTAATAAAAATAAAACACCTACAACACACACACACACACACACACACGCACGCAAACATAAACACACTCAAGGTAAAACCCCCAGCGCTCTCCCTCACTTAAAGGAGTAAGAAGCAACTGACTGCGCCCTTGAATTTCTCCAGCCACGGCCCAAGATCCCCTTTAAGAAGAGTGCCACGTTCAAGTCCTGTCCCACTGACCTCACCACCAACCAGCAGAGAGTGAGATGGTTTCCTCGGACGCCTTGGTGACACTAAACGCAGAGAGGAAACCGTGCCCACCAGATCCATCCCGTTCTTGACTAAACAACAACACCTGACTGTGAGGATGTGAACTCAAGCTGATAAACCCGTCTGTCTACCCGCAGATAAGGCTGAGAAGAGGCTCCTACACTCCTCTCTAGTATACCTGCAACGCTACACTAGTGAACTGTTTATAAATCTAATGAGTCTACCTTGTCATTAGGAGGAAAACGACAGGTAGGATAAGTAATTAGGGATTGTTATATATTGAAGATTATTCCTAAGGGGTTAAGGGTGGATAATGACTGGTGGATAATGCAGGTAACAGGTAAGGTAAGGTAAGGTAAGGTAAGGTAAGGTAAGGTAAGGTAAGGTAAGGGAAGGGAAGGGAAGGGAAGGGAAGGGAAGGGAAGGGAAGAAACGGGAAGGGAAAGGGACGGGAAGGGAAGGGAAGGGAAGGGAAGGGAAGATACAGGAAAACAAAAAAAAGATGAAGAAAATTAATAGAAAGGACAGGAAGGGAAGGGAAGGAAAGGTAAGGGAGTGAAGGAATGGGAGGAAAGAGGAAAAAAAAGAGACAAGGATAGGCCATAATTAACGTTGGAAATTTGATGTTCCCTATGAGAGAGAGAGAGAGAGAGAGAGAGAGAGAGAGAGAGAGAGAGAGAGAGAGAGAGAGAGAGAGAGAGAGAGAGAGAGAGAGAGAGGAGGGGGGGTGACAATGCTTCTATTATTTATCTATGCCTTTACCTGCTATGCCTACTGTCCTCCCCCATCCCGATCTCTCTCTCTCTCTCTCTCTCTCTCTCTCTCTCTCTCTCTCTCTCTCTCTCAAATCTGGTAACGCTCAACAGAGAGAGAGAAAACGGAAGGCGTTTGCGTGCTGAGACCAACTGGAAACCACTTTTCACTAACACGCGTCTTCCTGGAATACTCTCTCTCTCTCTCTCTCTCTCTCTCTCTCTCTCTCTCTCTCTCTCTCTCTCTCTCTCTCTCTCTCTCTCTCTCTCTCTCTCTCGTACGGCTACCACATGCACCACCACCACCACCACTTCGTTGGAATATGGCACCAGACCACACAATAAATACACTAAGACCAACATTTAGATCAGACAGGCTACTAATTTCCCTTCCCAAGTCCATTTCCAGGTCAGGGTGAAGATGGGGAGGAAGGGGAAGGGGAAGGGGGAAGGGAAGAGGAAGGGGGAAGAGATGGGTAAGATGACCACACGGTTCAACCATCACCATCCTGACCCTACACCACCAACCACATGCTGTTCTCTCTCTCTCTCTCTCTCTCTCTCTCTCTCTCTCTCTCTCTCTCTCTCTCTCTCTCTCTCTCTCTCTCTCTCTTTATATAGATACGAAAATAATTAATACGGTTTTTTCCACTCTACTTCTCAAAGCGTTAAAATTGGGGGTGAGGAAGAGGAGGAGGAGGAATAAGAGGAGGAATAGGAGGAGGAGGAATAGGAGGAGGAAGAGGAGGAGGAGAAGGAGGAGGAGGAGGAGGAGGAGGAGGAGGAGGAGGAGGAGGAGGAGGAACAGGAGGAGGCTGAATGTAAGGATTGAAAACATCTGACGCTAACAATAGATTCTCTCTCTCTCTCTCTCTCTCTCTCTCTCTCTCTCTCTCTCTCTCTCTCTCTCTCTCTCTCTCTCTCTGTGTGTGTAACTAGATAAAAAGTGCACAGGAAAAAAAAGAACTATTTCATAACATCATACAGTTATGAAATGTGCAATGTGTGTGTGTGTGTGTGTGTGTGTGTGTGTGTGTGTGTGTGTGTGTGTGTGTGTGTGTGTGTGTGTGTGTGCAGGGGGCCCCATACTACGGTTACACGTGGTGGTGGTGGTGGCGGCAGAAGGTAGGCTGGGTGCACCCGACACTGGGCCCCTCAACCACCACCACCACCACTACCACTATCACCACCACTCATTCCGGCAGAGAGAGAGAGAGAGAGAGAGAGAGAGAGAGAGAGAGAGAGAGAGAGAGAGAGAGAGAGAGAGAGAGAGAGAGAGAGAGAGAGAGAGAGAGAGAGAGAATGAAACGGATATACAGAACTAAATAAATAAACACCAACACAAAAAAAAATCATAAAGTAATGGATATTTCCCGCTCTTTTTGATCGACAGCTGATACAGATAAGCAGGGAAAGAAGGACCACATTTCACTCTAGCTTCAAACTCCCTCTCTATTCTCCCTCCGTGCCATCCTACAATGTCCAGCGTGGCCGTGGTGATAAAGGTAATGAGAGGAGGGCGCGTGGTAAGCCTCTGCAGCTTTCAGTGATGTTTAGGAGCGGCCCAACAGCATAGCGAGTGTGTTTACCGCTTAACCCTCCATCCCAACCCTCCACCCGGCTCTTGGCTACAAAACACCTTCCATGCACACTTCCACAGCCTCTCCTGCCTCCTCCATGCACTCTTAACACCTCTAGGGTAGGAGAACCGGTTGGGGAAGGGTAGGAAGTGGCGGTGGGGAGGGGGCGAAAGGGAGGGAGGCAAGGGAGGAGGAGTAGCTACAAGCCGCGTGCAGGCATTCGCACACGGGAGCAAGATGGCCGACACCGTTCTTCCTATTGGTGCGCGTGGTGCCGGGCGGGGCTTAGGCCGATCTGTGCACCAACCACCAAGCGCTTGCAAGCACATGGAGCCTCCCTCGTGCAACCTTCATGCAAGCGGTCAACAAAACAAGAGGGTGGGAGGGCAGGAGCGTGGCAGGGTGGGTGTACGAGCCCCTGTACCTGCCTGCCTGCCTGCCTGCCTGCTCAGGCCTCCCAGCCTTGTGGTCCCTTGACTTGGCAAGCTTAGTCCGTATGCTGGGAGCCGCTGCGCCCCACACCCCCTCACCACACCACACCACCACACACCCTCCACCCTCCACCCTCCCGTCACCAGATCATGTGAGTGGCCGGCGAATCTCACGCAAACCTACAACCACAGCCTCACCCACCACACACACACACGTACACACACACACATTTCCTTATGACAAATTCTAGATATATGGTTTATCATCAGTATTCTCTCTCTCTCTCTCTCTCTCTCTCTCTCTCTCTCTCTCTCTCTCTCTCTCTCTCTCTCTCACAGCCCCTCCCTACCCCGCCTCAGACCAGGTGTGTTCCAATTTAAAACACCTGATTTACACCTGGTTCTCACTTAGTCATCTGGACACACTTGGTGACTCTTCGTGTTACATTAATCTCTCTTCACATGTGATTCTAAACTGCACTACATTATATTACAATTAATAATACATAACTTAAGCTGACTATAGTTTCAGTGAGGTTAATTATTTTGTTGAGCCTTTTGATTGCTATAATAAGTCAAATACATCACTACGTATATACACAATTAAGATTACAACACCACCCTGACACCATAACACCATCAACAACACTGCACTAACACCATAACACTATACCTATTAACAGTAAACACACACATACACACACACACATGAGAACTCCACACTTCCCTCCACCATCACCACCATCACCAGTACCGCAAAGCACCACCATTGCCAGCACCATCACGCACCACCACCACCACCATACAAGGCCTTGAAGAAGAGAGCGTTTAGCACCTAATATGGAACCCAAACATTATTACCCACAACACAGCCTCTTGCTTCTCATCGCGCTGGGGACGTGAGAGTCAATAGGAATTTGCTCATCACTTTACTGAACTAGGGAAAAAAAATAATAAATAAATAAATAGAATAAAAATAAACTAGTGTGTTATTTCAAAGTATCTATATAAATGGTTTGGTATATGTATGTATTTCAGTGTTTGTTTAGCATGTGAAGAAAGTATTTTATGTATGTGTGTGTTTGGTGAGAGAGAGAGAGAGAGAGAGAGAGAGAGAGAGAGAGAGAGAGAGAGAGAGAGAGAGAGAGAGAGAGAGAGAGAGAGAGAGAGAGAGAGAGAGAGAGAATTTCCTTTAATTTCTCTTAATCTCCTCCCTCCTTCCTCCCTCTTTTTAATCTCTCTTCGTCTTCTTCCTCCTCCCTCACAAATCCTCACTCTTGCTGGGAAGAGGATCAAGTGTGTGTGTGTGTGTGTGTGTGTGTGTGTACGGTTGAGGGACCATCACGACACTACCACCACGCCCGCAAACCCTTTCATTTAACCTCCCCGCCCATGCCCGCCCCTAACCCACGCCTACCACCAGCCCACGCCCACCCCCACATACCACCTGGCCCTTCCGGAGTGGTGGCGGGAGTGTGTTGGTTGTAAGTCGCCGGGGAAAAATGGTTGTAGTTGTGTGGCGGGTGATTGTGGTAGCTGTGAGTGGTGGTAGCGACGCCTGGTATGCAGACACTCCTGCTACGGGCGGACTGCTACCACCACCACCACCACCACCACCATAGTCGCCGCCGTTGCCGCTAGTAGGATGACTACTACCGCTGCTATTTCTATCATGTGACTGCCACTTCACTCTAGGGTTGATACTACTATTGCAAGAGCTACTGGTGCTATTGCTACTATTACTATAACTATTACTACTACTTTTGTTACTATTGCTGCAACTGCTATTATTACTGCTACTACTACTACTGCTGGTACTACAATTTTCTTCCTACTACTGCTATAACTACTACCACTTAGTTTCTGTTCTTACTTGTATCATTTATATTATATTGAATGGGTGTAAAATGAGTTTAAATCTAATAATAATAAAAACAAACAAAAACAATCACCACCCGATCATAGCAAGTATAAAAAAAAAGAAAAAATGTACCGGTATGTATCAATTAAAATTTTGCAGACCACCAAACACTTTATGAATGTTAAAAGTGTCTAATATTCGGGAGGAGGAAAAAAAGAGCAAGTAGGAAAAAAACGTGTTCCCATTTAGTGTGAATCATGATGAAAGAATGAAGACACTGGTTAACTCTTGCTTTAGGAAAATGGACACACACAAAAGGGTGATACTAATATAAATACTTTAAAACCATTACTTAACTGATTTAAATTCCTCCTCCTCCTACTACTATTACTACAACAATTACTACTACTACTACTACTATAAAAACTACTACTACTACTTCTATTACAAAACTATACAACTACTTTAAAAAACCTGCTTAAACTATTCTGCTTAACTTTCACCAAACACACTTCCTGCTTACCGGAACAATCGATGCCAATCAAACAGTTTAAACATTCACAACAAAACACACCAACTTTTATCTGACATTTTTTTTTCCCATCCTTAAGTTCCTTTCCTCCCTTTCCTCTTACTTTTTTTCCCTCCCCTTCTGCACGCACTCCTTGATACTCACCTGTGGAAGAAATAAAAGGGGAACATTATTAACAATTCAATAAGGTGCACCAGATAATGTCAACACACATCAATCATTTCGATCAGATTGAACGAACGATACCATCTGCAGTACAAAATCTTCACTACTTTTCACAACCTAACGTTCTAAAATGTAACTCCAATAAAGTGAAAAAGAAATATATCTGTGCAGCTGTATAAGACAAAATAACACACAAGAATACATCATTAAACAATACGAGTAGCGAGAAAGTTAAAAATGCATCCAATTACCTTTTAAAACTTCACTGTACTGTCTCCCTGAAGTGTGTGCAAGCGTGTTACTACAGCCTCATTGTGACTATTGAACAAGCCTGAATTATTACAGCGATGCGTGTATTAGAGGAATAATCTGCAGCAGTAGTTGTTTAAATTACAGGGTGTTTTACAGGGCTTTGTCAGGCTTTCAAGACGTTCAAGGAAGAGACCTAAACAGACTTACAAAACAGGTAGTGTGTAGAAAGGATATACAAAAAATAACTAATATTTATATACTTTGATGTGGCTGGAAAAATCTTTGTAATATTTTTTTAAAGTAGAAAAGGCCAACAATAATAATAATAATAATAATAATAGGAAGATAAATTTAACCCCATCACTACTGCAAGTCAATCAACATAAAGGTCAAATTCTCATCCATGTTAACACGCATCACGTCCTTATATGTCTTCACCATCACGACTTCTACAATGTTTTCAAGACGCATCAATTGACATGCAGGCAGATATGTTTCTTAACTACACAATACAACAAGCACACATCAGTTTGTATAATATATTTCATAACTCTTCGCTTCCCTCTTCACATTATCATACATTTCACGTCTCAAGAGTTTGCATCCTGTTCTCATAACCTAATTACCTGTATCATCATCATCATCATCATCATCATCATTATCACCTGTAGTTTCACCGTTTCCTTCATTAATGCATTGTGCAGGTAATATATACTCCTTTACAACACTTTGCATCTTTCAACCTCCCATTACTGTTTACATCATCAACAAACACTATTACTTAGGTACAGTATTACATGTTCTCTTCTTACACATCATTCATCTCAACACACACACACACACACACACACACACACACATCAGTCTTTACCCTCCTAGTATCTTCACATTTCACACCCTCACACACCACTACACTAGCCTCTGCATCATCATTCTTTCCTCCCACAGCGGCGATTAACTCTCAGTAATGCCTGCATGCACCCGCCTCCCCTCGCCCCGCACCTCTAATAATATTCAGTGGTGTATTACCGCCCTCTGCCCCACCACAAGGCAAGCAAGCGTGGTAATTACCGGATTGTACAAGCGGTAAACGGCAATTACATGCATTTAATTATCTCGTGTTGACGATACTCTTCCAAGCTACCGACTGCACTTACCTTTC
>JAPQNM010000029.1:6423278-6428278 GCA_029783475.1 Metacarcinus magister | reverse complement strand
CCAGAATGGAAGCCCTCTATGTAATCAAAGCTTCATTCTGTGGTCGGCGTGAAGCAGGAGAGGAAAAAAGAGAGAACGAGAGAGGAATAAAGAAGAGCAAACCGAAGGAAGAAGATTAGGAGAAGATCGGGGAAGACGATAAAAAGTGAGAAACAAAGAGAATGTGAGGAAGGAGAAGAAGATGAAGAAGAAGAAGAAGAAGAAGAGTGAAGCGAAGGAAGAGGAGGAGGAGTAGGAGGTCAGGGAGGAGGCTGGAGAGGTGAGAAACGAAGGGAAGGTGAGGGGAGAGAGGTATTGTGAGGAAGATGGAGGAGGCGAGGAAGGGAAATGGAAGGATGCGGAGGAGGGAGAACTTGTTAGAGGTTATGGAATGGGAGATAAAGAAGAGGAGGAGGAGGAGGAGGAGGGAGAGAAGATGTAGAAGTGGAAGAGGCGTAAAGAGGAAAGCTTACCAGAGGAGGAGAGAATAAGGAGTGAGAGAGAAGGCACGTGGAAGGAGGAGGTGAGGTGAGGAAGGGAGCGGATGGAGTAAGGAAGGAAGAGGGAGGAGTAACATTGATAAGAACACTAGTAGATAACAGATAAGAACGTTATGTGAGAGGTATTTACAAAAGACTGATGTTACACTGTTCTTTGTGTCAATCAAGATATTTTTTCGCTTTTATTTTATAGCAATCTTTGAAGAAAATAAGATAGGAAAGCAAGAAAGTAGCACACAGAGAAAGAGAAAGAGAGAGAGAGAGAGAGAGAGAGAGAGAGAGAGAGAGAGAGAGAGAGAGAGAGAGAGAGAGAGAGAGAGAGTGCCCTACTACAAAATCTTACCCCTATTTCAATGGCACTTTATAGTGACTCACTGTCTGCCCTAGTGACCCGCCATCTCTCTCTCTCTCTCTCTCTCTCTCTCTCTCTCTCTCTCTCTCTCTCTCTCTCTCTCTCTGTCTGATACTTGCATCCTCCATTCTGTCTTCATATTATCAGAAAGAGAGAGAGAGAGAGAGAGAGAGAGAGAGAGAGAGAGAGAGAGAGAGAGAGAGAGAGAGAGAGAGAGAGAAGGGCACCATGCAAGGTCACGAAAGGCCAGTGACTCATACCCTTGGCACTTCCCTTCCTTACCACGCCCCTCACCCTTATAATTCTCTCTCTCTCTCTCTCTCTCTCTCTCTCTCTCTCTCTCTCTCTCTCTCTCTCTCTCTCTCTCTCTCTCTCTCTCACACACAAAGTCAACACAAAAGATGCAGATGATGACAAAAAATAAGAAAAAAAGGAGAAGAATAAGAAAAAAGAAGAAAAAAAAAACAGCTTCAAATCTCACCTTGAGGAATAGTGAGAAAGAAAGAAAAAGAGAGAAAGAAAGAAAGAAAAAAAAAGCAAGGCGATAGAGGTTTCCGGCCAATGACCTTGTTGACATACCGCAGGTGAGGAGGAGGAGGAGGAGGAGGAGGAGGAGGAGGAGGAGGAGGAGGAGGAGGAGGAGGAGGAGGAGGAGGAGGAGGTGTTAGAGGAGAGGTTGAAGGGATGGAAGGTTAGGAGAGAGAGAGAGAGAGAGAGAGAGAGAGAGAGAGAGAGAGAGAGAGAGAGAGAGAGAGAGAGAGAGAGAGAGAGAGAATTCTTAAAAAGCACACCAAACCTTGACCACTAATCTAAGGAGGGTGGAGGAGGGAAAAGGGAGGAGGGAGGGAGAGGGTGGAGGGGCTCGACGTGGGTGGAGACGACGTGGGTGGGTGGAGATGAGGAGTGGGTGGAGGGTGTGGGTTTGTGGGTGGAGGGTGGGTTGACTCCTGAACAGACCTCCGGAACTAGAGGAATGTGAAGAACGTCTCTCTCTCTCTCTCTCTCTCTCTCTCTCTCTCTCTCTCTCTCTCTCTCTCTCTCTCTCTCTCTCTCTCTCTCTCTCAACTGCGGCGATAAATTTTGCACCCATCACGTTTCCTCTATGACTGCAGTCTTACACACACACACACACACACACACACACACACACACATGCACACACCACACACTACGTACCCAATATCCTCTGTTTCCTCTCTCTCTCTCTCTCTCTCTCTCTCTCTCTCTCTCTCTCTCTCTCTCTCTCTCTCTCTCTCTCTCTCTCTCTCTCTCTCTAGTCGTACCCTCTATTGCCCAAATGTTCCCTCCTTCCCTCCCTCTCTTACTCCCCTCCTTCATCTCCTCTCCTCCCTCCCTATCCATTCTTCTCTTTATCTCCTGAATTGCTATGTCTCATTTATCATTTAATTAATTTATTTATTTACTTAGTTTTCTCCTCTACTTCTTTCCTACTTTACTCTCTCTCTCTCTCTCTCTCTCTCTCTCTCTCTCTCTCTCTCTCTCTCTCTCTCTCTCTCTCTCTCTCTCTCTCTCTCTCTCTCTCTCTCTCTCTCTCTCTCTTTATCTTTCCTATTATTTCTTTAGTTTATGTCGTGTTTATTTATTTTTTTTTCCTTCTTCTCCTCTCCATCTTTCATTCTCTTTTTTTTCCTATTCTCCTTCACTTTTTTTCCTATCTTTATTTTTTGCTTTTCTTCCATATTTTCCTTTTCCTCTCTTCTTCCTTTCTTTCTTTTCTCCATTATTTTATTCCTACAATCCACATTCTCACCTTATTACATTTATTTTCTCTCTATTCTTGTTATTCTCTTTTGTTTACTCCCAATTCCCACCTTTTATTCATTTTCACTTATTTTCCTTCCTTTTCCTCGACTTTCATTCATTTATACATCATCTACAACATCATTTCGGTCACTCATTTCCCACATACTTTCATTCATTTATACATCATTTCAGTCACTCATTTTCCACATACTTTCATTCATTTATACAACATCATTTCAGTCACTCATTCCCACATACTTTCATTCATTTATACAACATCATTTCGGTCACTCATTCCCACATACTTTCATTCATTTATACATCATTTCAATCACTCATTTTCCACATACATTCATTCATTTATACAACATCAATTCGGTCACTCATTTCCACATATAATCATTCATTTATACAACATCTACAACATCATTTCGATCATCAATTTAAGTAAAAGTGAGTCATTATCAAACCACCTTAGCTTCTCTTAATTACTTACTATAGATCAAACCGTGACAATTTAAAGCTATCTATCTATCTATCTATACAAAACTTTCCTAAGGTGATTTTCAAAGGTACACCATTTACCTAAAAGGATTGCTGAATGGTTGTACTGCTTGTCTACTGTTCTCTGTGCGCTGGTTCGAACTTCAGCGTATTGGTAGGTGGGTTAGGTAGAGTGCCAAACGTCGAGGGTCACGTGGCACTAGACTAAAAACAGGATGTAGGAAAATAAATGTTAGGTTAAGATTTTGGGGGGGGGAAAGTTGACGGAAAATTAGGTACTCGTGAACGGCAAAAGAAAATGGTGTGTGTGTGTGTGTGTGTGTGTGTGTGTGTGTGTGTGTGTGTGTGTGTGTGTGTGTGTGTGTGTGTGTGTGTTAAAAAGCAAGTAATTCAAAGTCACTTAACCATATTTCAAACACACTCTCTCTCTCTCTCTCTCTCTCTCTCTCTCTCTCTCTCTCTCTCTCTCTCTCTCTCTCTCTCTCTCTCTCTCTCTCAAATAGGACCATTTCTAAAGCAATTTAAGTACTAGACACGAAATTCCAGTTTTATACAAATAACGACGATTATAATGAGGGAGGGAGGGGGAGGGGGGGGGAGGGGGAGGGGGAGGGGGGGAGGGGGGAGGAGGGCGTGAAGGAAACCAGGGAGGAGGAGGAGGAGGGAGGAAGGAAAACAAGAAGGATATTAGAGATTTAAGAGGGTAAGGAGGTTGGAGGGAGGAGGGTAAAGTAAGTGGAGGAAAAGGAGGGGCAAAGGGAGAGAGAGAGGAAAGGAACGTGAGGAAAGGAGGAGGAGGAGGCGGTCAACAGGGTCGCTTGGCAATCCTCCACATCCGCTGAGACCCTCCTCCTCCTCCTCCTCCAGTTTTCCTCCCTTCCCCTCAACCTCCTCCTCTTCCATTCCCCTGTTTCCCTTCCCTGCCTTACCGACGACACACACACACACACACACACACACACACACACACACACACACACACACGCACACACACACACACACACACACGCACACACACACACACACACACACTTGTTTTCGTGAATGTTGTGGTGAGAAAGGGGCGTTACTCCCCCCATACTCTCTCTCTCTCTCTCTCTCTCTCTCTCTCTCTCTCTCTCTCTCTCTCTCTCTCTCTCTCTCTCTCTCTCTCCACGTGGCACCCTCTCCTTTCCTTCCCTCCTTCATTCTCTTCATGCCTGTATGTAAGTAATTTCCTTTCCTCTTCCTCTTACTCCTCCTCCTCCTCCTCCTCCTCCTCCTCCTCCATCTAGCAAGGGCGAGGCAGGGGAAGGGAGGATCTGTTGTATTCTTAAGGAAATAAAGATGGATGGAGAGGATGTGAGAGAGAGAGAGAGAGAGAGAGAGAGAGAGAGAGAGAGAGAGAGAGAGAGAGAGAGAGAGAGAGAGAGTAGTTTGCTATAAATATAACAATGTCTTCTTATATCGTCGTCTCTCTCTCTCTCTCTCTCTCTCTCTCTCTCTCTCTCTCTCTCTCTCTCTCTCTCTCTCTCTCTCTCTCTCTCTCTCTCTCTCCTTCACCTTTCACCTTAGAATTGCTGGGGTCATCAGCTTCCCAAGACCAACTCCTACTGAGGTCAAGGTCTTTCCTACAACCCTCCCTTCCTTTCCTCCACACCAAGGTAGGCAACTCCTCCTCCTCCTCCTCTTCCTCCTCCTCCTTGTCTTCATCCTCTCGCTCCTACTCCTATTCCTCCTTCTACGTCTTCATTCACTTCTTATAGGAAAGTCTGGTATCAGTTAATTAGAAATGTGGATGGTAGTGGTGGTGGTGGTAGTTGTAGTAGTTATAGTTGTTGTAGTAGTAGTGTGTGTACTGAATCTTTATCATAATGTATGTATGTATGTGTTTTCCCACTCGGTAAGTACACACACACACA
>JAPQNM010000029.1:6403278-6413278 GCA_029783475.1 Metacarcinus magister | reverse complement strand
TTATTTTCTTGCTACTAAACTTAACTGCCATTAAAGTGTAATAGAGTTGTGTTTAGTCTTGTTATCAGTCTATCTATCTATCCATTTATCCATCGCTTCACTTATCACTTTATCACAAACTGGTTCACATCCGGCGTTAAGTCACTCATTTTATGTGTAGTTCAAATTAAATTCTCTCTCTCTCTCTCTCTCTCTCTCTCTCTCTCTCTCTCTCTCTCTCTCTCTCTCTCTCTCTCTCTCTCTCTCTCTCTCTCTCGTTAGGTTAGAATTTTAAACTACTAATTGGAAATGCAAAATAAGCCGATAAGTCAAAATAAATTACTAAATAAACTATAGAATAAAGAAGAAAAATAGATTGAAAAAAAGAAAGAAAAAATATATACATAAAGAAAAGACAAAACGTAAATAATAAATGAATACAAGCAACAAACAATAAACAAAATACTTAACAAATGCGCAATATGATAAAAACAAAACTGAATTATCCAAAGTTAAGTTCAGATTTTTTTTCAAAGTTCAAAGCCTTACATTTTTACTTAAAGGTTAAGTTATCATTAATAAATCAAGTATTAAGTGTACGATCTACATCAAACTTTAACGTTCACTTCTTCAGATGAATTAAAGAAAGCGGCAATGTTAAGAAAGTCGAAAAGGAGAAACTAAATAGAAAATAAATGGGGTAGAGTGTGAAGAAAATATTTAGAAAGAGTAATGTGTGTGTGTGTGTGTGTGTGTGTGTGTGTGTGTGTGTGTGTGTGTGTTTTTGTATGTGTCTGTGTTTTGTATGTGTCTGTGTGGGGGGAAGAGGGCTGTGTTGCTGGGAGGGGTGTGTGTTGGGGGTAAGGGTGTGTGTGTGTGTGGGGTAAGGGTGTGTGTGTGTGTGTGGGGGGGGGGTAGGGGTGTGGCGGTCAGGGCATAACCTTGGCAAACACCTCCATAAACACTTTACGACGCCAAAACCCGCAGCTACAAAATGCACCGGACAGAGAGGAAAAAAGAAAGAACAAAAAAGAAAGAAAAAAAAAGAAAGAAAAAAAAGAAAAGTTTTTTTTTAATCGAAAAGAATAATAAAGTTACTGGTGTGTGTGTGAGAGAGAGAGAGAGAGAGAGAGAGAGAGAGAGAGAGAGAGAGAGAGAGAGAGAGAGAGAGAGAGAGAGAGAGAGAGAGAGAGAGAGAGAGAGAGAGAGAGAGAGAGAGATTGAAAATGGCGGTAGTTTGTTTACAGTAATTTCATAATTTTTACAGACAAGACAGACAGACACAGACATACGTTGGTAGACAAAGAATTATACAGATGAACAATAAGGTCCCTTCTTCTGATTCTTATCTCTATATTTTTTTGTTATGAAATTGTGAAAGTTCCGAGAGAGGGAATCCCAATCTTGCGTTCTAATGATCTTAAGGTTTTTTTTCCCACATCAACAACAACAATAATAATAACAACAACAACAACAACAACAACAACAACAACAACAAGGTAGTATAATAATAACAATAAGGTAGTAATAGTAGTAGTAGAAAAGGTCTTTGTATTAATAGCAGCAGTATATAGCAGTAGTATATATATCCTATTTTCATTTCAAACTTTGTTGCTTCCTCACGCAGGCACGAGGCGGCGTGGCACCTAAGACAGACATACGAGGCAAGAAAATGGCAAAATAAAAGAATAGAAAAAAAAATAATTTGCTTCTCCCCCATTTGTGCCTGGTAGAAGTATAGGGGAAGGGGGATGATGATGATGATGATGATGATGATGATGATGATGATGATGATGATGATGATGATGATGATGATGATGATGATAATAATAATAACAATAATAATCCGTAAAATACACTATTTTTTCAAGACAACTCTTGATAACTTTAGAACCAACTTGGGGGAAAAAAAGAAAGAAAAGCGCTCGTGACTGTCAAACTTTGGGGGAGGAGGAAAGTTTGCCTCTGTGTGTATATGTGTGTGTGTGTGTGTGTGTGTGTGTGTGTGTGTGTGTGTGTGTGTGTGTGTGTGTGTGTGTGTGTGTGTGTGAAATATAAACAAACATAACTTTGGATCACAACAGATGATGACAAAATATGAGGAAACAGGAGGAGGAGGAGGAGGAGGAGGAGGAGGAGGAGGAGGAGGAGGAGGAGGAGGGAGAAGGGGAGGAGGAGGGAGAAGGGGAGGAGGAGGAGGAGGAGGAGGAGGAGGAGGAGGAGGAGGAGGAGGGGGAGGAGGAGGAGGAGGGGGAGGAGGGGGAGGAGGAGGGGGAGGAGGAAGGGGAGGGAGGAGGAGGAGGGGGGAAATCATTACAAGGAAGCAATGCATTTTCTTCCCCCTCTTACGTACTGCGGGAGCACTCCTGAACCGGTTTCCGTAAGGGTACACTGTTTACCTCCCTCCTTCCCACCCTCCCCCCCTCTCTCATTCCCATACACCCACTACTACTACTACTACTACCTCTCTCTCTCTCTCTCTCTCTCTCTCTCTCTCTCTCTCTCTCTCTCTCTCTCTCTCTCTCTCTCTCTCTCTCTCTCTCTCTCTCTCTCTGTCTGTCTGTCTGTCTGTCTGTGTGTCAGACATTTATCTCGTATGTAAACCCGCCCTTCGTTCCTTCCTTCCTTCCTCCACCTACCTCTTCTCCTTATCCCTTCTTCCTCCTCCTCCTTCTCCTCCTCCTGCTGCTATTCCTCTTTCCTCACACTCTTACACCTCTCCCTCTCACTTTCCTTCTCCCTCTCTACTCGGGCACCTCTTCCTTAGCAGGGCACCTCTTCCCTAGCAGGTCACCTTCCTCCCTAGCCCAGCACACCGCCGCAGGTGACCTAATTAGAGAACACAACGCACAAGACTTTCCATGTTGTGAAAGCGAAGCGTTGAGTTACCTCCTCGATCCACTCTACTACTACTACTACTACTACTACTACTACTACTACTACTGCTGCTGCTGCTGCTACTACTCTTCTCTTTCCTCCCCTTCTTCCCCTTCCAGCCCCGCCCTGTCCACCCACGGGAACGCACTCACAGTAGAAGGCAAATTAGTGTTTCAAATGATGCAGGTGAGACAATTGGTCAGGCTACGGACAGGTAAATGAAGTGCGGGAACACCTGTCTAAGTGAGAGGGAAGGAGGGAGAGAGGGAGGAAACACGGGGTAGGAATTGTAAGCTGATAAGGAGGATTGTTATAAAAGAAAGATGGGAGGAAAGTGAGGGGAAGGGAGGAAGGGTGTGTGAGAGGGAAATATATGAAAGTGAGAGACGCAAATTGAAAGAGAGAGAGAGAGAGAGAGAGAGAGAGAGAGAGAGAGAGAGAGAGAGAGAGAGAGAGAGAGAGAGAGAGAGAGAGAGAGAGAGAGAGAGAGACTAATAAAAATACGATACATTTTGAAACGAACGTAGACGATTGGGAAAATATATATGTTAAGAAAAGAAAGATGAAATTGAATATTACATAAATAGTTATAAATATAGTGAGACGCAAATGTATTAGACAGAACAACAACATCGTCACGGAAATTAATACTTTTTAGAATAACAAATAGCTTTTAAAACATTCCCAAATATGGATTAATTTTTTTAAATTTTGAACTCTGAATATATATAACTTTTTTGCGTTAGATTTATTATGCTGTACAGAAACTCATTAATATAACCGACAACACTTAGCTTTTATGTATCCATTTTGACATATATTAAGTATTCATTTCATCAAATTGTACACAGTCTGGAGCACCATTTTCTATTTCTTCATAAAAAAATTTGTATTCCTAAAGTCCAATTGAAATTAATTAAACCAAATAAAAAGAATAAGTGAAATAAACTGCAATGACAAATATATAAATCACAAAAAATAAATAAATAAATAAAATAATAATAATAATAATAAATCAAGTTCAATTAAAACAAAAACAAAAATAAAAAAGTGAAATAAACTAAAATAACAAAAATGAATGAAAAAAATATATAAAAAATCCCACATAAATAATAAATAAATAAATAAATAAAAAATTAAATAAAATCCTAATCACCATCATCATCATCAGCACTATAAATACGCCTCCATATACGGTGCTTCCCCAATCACCGGTCAATCCCTACAAGGAGCCGCCCGTGTAGCAGTCTGTCACACCTTTCATTACCTACCACACTGCACCTCACCTTCACCTCACTCCCGTCACAAGGTGGAGCCACTTTTTATTTCTTTCACCTTCGTCGCCTTCCGCCCCCCCCCCTCACCCCCCAGAGACCTTTGTCCGATAACACTAACGTCATGATAGCATTTGTGGCTCTTATCAATAAATGCGTTCTCTCTCTCTCTCTCTCTCTCTCTCTCTCTCTCTCTCTCTCTCTCTCTCTCTCTCTCTCTCTCTCTCTCTCTCTCTCTTTAGTAGTAGTAGTAGTAGTAGAAGTATGTAATAAAAATAATATAAATAGTAACAGTAATAGTAATAGTAGTAGTAGTAGTAGTAATAATAATAATAATAATAATAATAATAATAATAATAATAAAAACAATAACAGCAACAACAGTAATGATAATAAAATCCTTTTAAGTGCAAAAATTTAACCCCAAATTTCTACAAGGGAAATAAAATGAGCTACTAAAACAACAAACAATAGCTAACAACGAAGACCACATTACATCTCTCTCTTTCTCTCTCTCTCTCTCTCTCTCTCTCTCTCTCTCTCTCTCTCTCTCTCTCTCTCTCTCTCTCTCTCTCTCTCTCTCTCTCACACACACACACACACACCAGACAGGCAGAAATGCTGCGTGGTTTCAGCCTCACATACTCAAGCTAAAGTTAGACACAAGGAGTTAAAGACACAGACAACTGGTGCCCGTCTGTGGCTAAAGAAAGGTCTCTCCCTCTCCCTCTCCCTCTCTCTCTCTCTCTCTCTCTCTCTCTCTCTCTCTCTCTCTCTCTCTCTCTCTCTCCGTAGAGTAAGATAGATGCAGGTAAAGGTATAAGAAGACTGAGGTAGCTTGGAGGAGTAGGAGTAGGAAGAGGAGGAGGAGGAGGAGGATGAAAGGTTACGTAACACTGAGGTAAGGAAAGACTGCAAAGGGAAGGCTGGGGTGGCCATATGACGAGGGTATGGGTAGGCAGGGTATAGAGGTGAGGCTATGGGCAGGGTTAGGAAGGGTGGAAGAATGGTAGGTTATATAGGGAATGGGGAGAGAGGAATAGGAAGGGAAGGGAAGGAGCGGTAAGACGGTTCAGGAGTGACTACGGTAAGTGATATAAGGGAGGAAGAGTTTAGACATGGCAAGGTAGGTTAGTTAGGTAAAGAATGGGAAGGGGTGAGGAAGGGGGGAAGGGGGAAGGGGCCAGGCCAGGTAGGGTTACAGCAAGGTAGGGGAACTTAATGAGGGTAGAGTAAGATGAGGTAGAAATGGGTAAAATGAATTAGGAAAGAGCGCTCTAAACAACACTTGACAGGGAGAGGTGGGAGAAGGGCACGGCAGGGGACAGGGGAAGGGGGGACACGGCAGGGTACTAGGGAGGAGCAGACATCTTAGCAGGGTTTAGTCCAGGTAAGTACAAGTAATTAAAGACAAGGTAAGGGGAGTGTTCGGTCCTGTTACGCGCGTGAAAATAATGCCACTGAATCCATCACCTGAACTCAAGCAGTCTTCTTGGCACATATAATCATTGCCTTTTATGGTGAAGACAAGCATCAGTGGAGGCTCTGGATGTACGCCACATATGTACTTGGCCTAACACGCTATTTAACTACATGGCTGGAACCTCGGGGGTGAATATTATGAACAGGCATTGCACGCTCACTACAACACAATCTTTGCCCGCTATAAGGTGTGTGTATGGACAGGACTTGTTCCCCTAAGCGTCTTTCTCTTAATATATGTAATAATACTATACACGCCTGCGAGATATGAAAAGTAGAGAGAAAAACATAACGCATAGTGAAAAGGTAGAGAGACAAGGAGGAGGAGGAGGAGGAAAAAAGTTAAGATAAATTTTCTAACGGTGAAGAAAAGTATATAATCACAATGTAATTCTATCTACACAAATTACCTGTCGCAAAGTAATACACGAATATGTTTAAAGTAATGCAACGCCTCAAGTCGATACTCATATTCTACATGTACTACAAGACAATTACGCCCTCCCCTCAATAAAAATAAAAAATATTATATAACAAGCACTTTATAGAATTACTGTACTATATACTTTACACAGGATTCTAGACGTTGGGTAGAATTAAGTGTGGTTTCTACAATCGATTCTGGCAGCAGTGGTTTGCGGTTGTGGTGACGAGCGGTGAGAATGCTAAAACCGCTGAGAACATGTGATAATAGTGGTGATGGTGGAGGTGGTGGTGATGCTGGTGATGCTGATGATGGTGGTTAAGGGTGGTGGTGATGGAAACACACGGAACACTATGGCGGTGGCGGTGGTGGTGGTGGTGGTAGTAGTAGTAGTAGTAGTAGTAGTAATAGTAATAGTAATAGTAATAGTAATAGTAGTAGTAGTAGTAATAGTAGTAGTAGTAGTAGTAATAGTAGTAGTAGTAGTAGTAGTAGTAATAGTAGTAGTAGTAATAGTAGTAGTAGTAATAGTAGTAGTAGTAGTAGTAGTAGTAGTAGTAATAGTAGTAGTAGTAATAGTAGTAGTAGTAATAGTAGTAGTAGTAATAGTAGTAGTAGTAATAGTAGTAGTAGTAGTAGTAATAGTAATAGTAATAGTAATAGTAGTAGTAGTAGTAGTAGTAGTAGTAGTAGTAATAGTAATAGTAGTAGTAGTAATAGTAGTAGTAGTAGTAGTAGTAGTGATAGGTCTGATTCAGTTAAAAAAATATACTGATATTAATATTCCAAATTTTATATAAAATAATTCAATAATTATATAAAAAACACAAATATATAAATAAAAATATAGTTTCGCTAAGGTAGTACATACTTTTGAAATACATTCCACTAGAAACTTTATCACCATTTCAACGCTTGTCATATATGTACTTTTAATAATTCCCCAAAAAATTTAATAATAGGAAGTAACAAATCAACACCACATTCACTATTACAACTAGACAGAACTGTGGCTGCAGAGGATGAGAGAGAGAGAGAGAGAGAGAGAGAGAGAGAGAGAGAGAGAGAGAGAGAGAGAGAGAGAGAGAGAGAGAGAGAGAGAGAGAGGAAGCAAGATGAGCGAGAAATACAACATCACCACTTACACAACAGTAATCACCACAAAAATGCCGAATCATTATGCAATGTAGTAGCGTAAAAAGAAAGAAAAAAAGAAAAGAGAAAAGAACACCCACCCACCAGTATCTAGGTATTCCACAGAGTAATGGTCCATGTCCTAAGATCCTGACTGGGCATTCCAAAATACTTCGCCCTCACCCCACATGCCATCGTCTTGCAAGTAGCAGCAAGTCACCCAAGTATTTCCGCGGTGAATCCACTACACTGTTACCCCGAAGACCAGCACCGATTTACTACAGTCTTGCTGAGGTAAGGAATCACTCCACCTTGCCAACCCTCTGCCCTGCCTCACGCACGCACGCACGCACGCACTGCAACCCATCGTACCCTTAAATATATAATAAATGATATAATACGGTTTGAACCCCTTCAGAAAAAAGATCGACCCTAAACCTTGAGAACTCTTGGATTAAACCGGTTTTATGGCTTGTAATGACCAGCTCACAGGGGCATGTTATTGGTACCCTCATAGTAGTTTGACTGTAGCACCACGTCACCTCACCACCGCTGTGTTGCTTTTTATTCCTGTCCTCGGGAACAATGTGTTTCCCTGCCCGCCACCTTCGTACCTTCACGCACATTGGTTGATTCCTTTGAGGCAGTCTCTCAGGTCTTGGTAATTACAAAGGTACTCCTCTTTCAGTAGCTTCTCAGTGTGTATTACAAATTAATTATCGTGGTATGTAATAAATATTTAATTCTTGTCCATTTATCTTGCTTAGTGAAGGTGTCCAAATAATTTATATTTTGTTCACATTCTGCACATCTTTTAGGTTTCTTAATGGTTGTTATATCAAAATTAAGTTGTTGTGAAGATTCCTACACGTAATAAAGTCATAATGCACTTCAGGATGACACACAATACTTGCATCTGCATCTCTAAATATTCAAGGAAAATGCTAATTACAGTTACTGATCATAATGCAAACAAAGTGAGTGTGACAGTGTGTGTATGTGCTGTGCTTCCCGTGCAGGGCATTCATTATTCCAACACCTTCATATTTTTAGTATTATCCGTCATGACCCAAGTTATGTAACTGTCTTGGTTGTGTAATTATTTACATTCATGTCTGAAGGAATTTACAGCAAAACTTTTACTTATTATTAATTACTAATTAAATATTAAATATCAATTAAATATCTATTACATTTTAAATGAACTGCTTTCATCTTAGCTGATACATAGTGTAGTTATCTAATTTAATATAAAACATTGAAGACAAATTACTGTTGCAATAATCAGTTTTGTAATCACATAATATTCTTTTAACAAATTGGTGGTTTGATATTTATTAACATGATATTCACACAACACACGGAAAGATATTCTTGATAAGATACTTTAAAAAGATAAGATTGTATTTATGATAAAGTTTTTATCTATCATATCATTCTGATGCAATGTTAAGCCACCCTCCATAATAAAACAAAGACCATTTTAGCAAAACTAATATTTGCAACACTGCAAAGATGTTGCACAAACTTTTAATTAACTTTTTAAAAAAGACCTTAAAGTAGATATTTAAAGAAAGGTTCAAGTTGTTCTGTTTCATAGATTTTCCTCAACTAAATTTTTTCCCATGTAATACCAGGACACAGATGAATTATATCCAGTGCAATATATATGGTTTCCTTGTTAGCCCACCATATATATATATATATATATAATGAACCTATCCACCCAAGAATGTTTGGCGACAAGTGAGGCAATGCATAACTTTGTGAATGAATAATAACACTGCAGCTTCCCCTTTATAAGCCTGATACACACAAGTCAGCATTACAATAGTGTTACTCCCCAGTAGGTGTGCTTCAGCCAAGGTGTTGTACAAGACAAAACCGACAAAATATAATCAATCATATAAATTGTAGAATTTTTCAATACAAAAATTAATATGCAAATTTAATCCACACATTACTTGCAAGTTTGTCATATTTTAAGAATTGCTTTAAATTAAATTATATAATTCATCCCTTTTATGATTCAAAAAAATATTTACTAATGAAGCAATGTATTTGTTTTGTAAATATCAATAGATTAATATTTCAATTAATAAATTATTGCATTGCAATAAATTTGAATAATCATAATTTTTTTGCGGCAAAAATAACATGTGAATTGCGTATGACAATATTAAGTTGACAAAAAAAATTATGTACTCAATTGATTTCCTTTAATTTCATATATTCTTAGAGCGAGTCTTGCAACACACAAGTCTGAGGTGAGTAGCTGAGCATTACTTTAATACTGAAGGACCAAGGCAGCAACTCATGATGACTCACTTGGTAACCCACACAGGCCGCTAAATATGGTGACGGGAGCTGACAGTGAGTTATGGTGAATCAGGGTGTTCGGCGAGGCGGGGGAAAACTACACACAACTTTAAGACTGGTACTACGGGCGCCTTCACGACGACAGAGGCGGTAAAACGTCGCTCGGATGAGGAATGACAATGACATGACGACGAGGCAAGGAAGGAGGCATGACAGTACCCAACGCCCTGCCCTACCCTGCCTGCCCGTCCTCTCAAGCACAGCACAGCGCCAAAACACCGCGCGACTCCCTGCACCACCCCGCGGGCAATGCATACTACGCCTCTCCTGCCGGCGACCATGACGAAGAGATGAAGTGTTACTGGACAAGTGGCAGGGGAGATAGCAGCTCTTAGTAGGCACAACTAACCACAAGGTATCAAAGGGCGGCCACGGAGAGCCACCACAACCACCACCACCACCTCAGTTCGCAAGGCCCAGTAACCCAACGTCAGAGAAGTCGGAGTGTTAG
>JAPQNM010000029.1:6388278-6398278 GCA_029783475.1 Metacarcinus magister | reverse complement strand
TAGGAGAAGTGTGGGCGGGTGGGCAGCAGGCGAGGTCGTGTGCGTAGTGGCAAGGGTTTGAGAGTGTTGAATGGGTGTAGCTTAGTGTTGACTGTACTAGGGCTGCCGTGCAACACTGCTCGACCAGCTTCACACCGCTGGCCCCTCGCACCCCCGACACACAAGGGCATGAGGAGTTCTGATGGTGTATAGGTCAACTAGTGGGCTGTGAAAGATGGTTTTGGTAGTTTGGTTTGGGGGGGGGGTGAATGGTTTTAAGGGGGGGGGACTAGATATTGAGAAGGGCAGTATGGAGCCTACGCCGTCTCGCGCTCTACGCCCAACCATAGTAAAGGGTATAATTAAGTGCAGACAACCAAATCTTGTAGAGTCGGAGGCCCATTGCAATGTTGACCGAGATTTGGGAAAGACGGTGTGGTGGTGATGGTCAATGGCGCTGGGCGTATGCGGCCTGCATGCTACTAACATGAGGGCAAAGATTCAGCTAATAAGGCTTTAGCTACGTGTGACGGGGCCTTGCATAATAAACATCTCCGACTTCTGCTGACGTTGGTTACTGGGCCTTGCGAACTTAGGTGGTGGGTGGTTGTAGGGGCTTCTCCGTGGCGCCCTTTGATACCTTGTGGTTTAGTTTGTGCTACTAAGAGCTGCTATACTCCCTGGCCACTATGTCAGTAACAATTCATCTCTTCGTCATGGTCGCCGGCAGGAGAGTGTCGTTAGTTATGCATTGCCGCCGCGGGGTGGTGCAGGGTAGTCGCGCGGTAGTTTTGGGCGCTTGTGTGCTGTTTTCTTGAGAGGATGGGGCTAGGCGATGGTATGGCAGGGCTGTTGGGTACTGTCTATGACCTCCTTCTTGGCCTCGTCGTATGTCCTTGTTCATTCCCTCATCACGAGGCGATCGTTCTTACTGAGGGGGGCGGCCTGCTGTCGTCGTGAAGGCGCCACGTAATAATCCAAGTCTTAAAGTTGTGTGTATTTTCCGGCCTCGTCCGAACGACCTGATTCACCATTGAACGCAGCTGGTCAGCGCTCCGCGTCACCATATTTTAGCGGCCTGTGTGGGTTAGCGCTAAGTGATGTCCTCATGAGTTGCTGCCTTGGTCCTTCACGTATTATAAGTAATGCTGCAGCTACTCACCTCAGACTTGTGTGTTGGCAAGACTCGGCTTCTAGAGAATATGTATGAAATTAATAGGAAATCGCATTGAGTACAATAATTTTTTTGTCAACATTATATTGTCATTACTCAATTGCACATGTTATTTTTGGCCGCAAAAAATTATGATTATTCAAATTACTTGGCATGCAATATTTATTATTGAAATATTAATCTATTGTATATTTCGGGGCATCAAAGCAATATAGCATTGGCTTCATTAGTAAATATTTTTTGAATGCATAAAAGGGATGGAATTATATACTTTACATTTAAAGCAGAGTCTAAAATAATGACAAACTTGGGCATAGTAATGTGTGGATTTGAAATTTGCATATTAATTTTTGTATTGAAAAAATTCTACAGATTTATATGATTGAATTATATTTTGTCGGTTTTTGTCTTGTACGAACACCTTGGCTGAGCAGGCACGCTACTGTGGGAGTGAACACTATTGTAATGCTGACTTGTGTGTATCATGGCTTTATAAAGGGGAAGCTGCAGTGTTGAGTGATTCTTGATCACAAAGTTATTCATTGGCCTCACGTTTGTCGCCTAAACATTCTTGGGTGGATAGGTTCATTATATATCAGTATATTATATAGCTATATGATATATTAGCATATAGATAAGTATATATTATATATGATATATTACTTTGGGGGGTGTTGGCTAACAAGGAAAGCCCTATATATATTTGGCACTGGATATAGAATTCATCATGTGTCCTGGTGATTAGCTTAGGGAAAAATTTAGTTTAGGAATAATCTTGAAAGCAGTAACAACTTGAAGCTTCTTTAAATATCTACTTTAAAGGTCTTTTTTGTTAAAAAGTTAGATTTAAAAGTTTGTGCAACATCTTGCAGTGATTGGCAAATATTAGTTTTGCTAAATGTCTTTGTTTTTTATGGAGGTGGCTTAGCACATTGCATGTCAGAAATATATGATTAGATAGAGGGAAATTTATCATAATAGCGCAATCTATCTTTTAAAGTATCTTATCTACAAGATAGTCTTTTCCGTGGTTGTGTGAATATGCATGTTAATAATATCAGACCATCTACCAATGTTGTTAAAATGAATATTATGTATTACTAAAACTGAGATTATTGCAACGTAATTTGTCTTCAATGTTTTATATTAGAGTTAGATAACTAATCACTATTGTATCAGCTTGAAGTAGGAAAGCAGTTCATTTAAAAATGTAATAGATATTTAATTGATATTTGAATATTTAATTAGTATTGTAACAATAAGTAAAGTTTTTGGGCTGTAAAATTCCTTCAGACATGAAGTGTAAATAATTACACAATCGCAAGTACTAGTTTACATAGACTGGGTCATGACGATACTACTGAAACGATATGAAGGTGTTTGAATTAATGAATCCTCTGCACAGGGAAGGCCACATGCACCAACACACACTGTCAACACTCACTTTGTTTGGCATTATGAATCAGTAACATGTAGATTAGCATTTTCCTTGAATTATTTAGAGATGCAGATGTCAAGGTATTGATGTGTCAATCTCTGAAGTGGCATATGACTTTATTACTGTGTAGAATCTTCACAACTAACTTTATTTGATATAACAGACCATTAGGAGGATACCTAAAGATGTGGTCAGAATGTGAACAAAATATAATTATTTGGGGGGGACGACCTTCACTAGGCATAGATAAATGGATCAAGAAATTAAATATTTATTAGCATACCACGATAATTAATTTTGTAGTTATATATCTAATCACTGAGAAGGGCTACTGAAAGCAGGAGTGACCTTGTAATTACCTTATGGTACCTGAGAGAACCTGCCTCAAAGGATATCAAACATGTGGGGCGTGAAGGTACAAGTTGGCGGGCTTAGGAAACACATTGTTACACGAGATCAGGAATAAAAGAGCAACACAGCGGTGTGTAGGTGACGTGGTGCTATCAGTCAAGCTACTATGAGGGTACCAATAACATGCCTGTGAGCTGGTCATATGTCAAGGGGCCATAATAACCAGGTTTAATCAGAGTTCTCACAAAAAAGGTTTAGGGTCGAGTCTTTGTTCTGATAGGGTTCAACCGTATTATATCATTTATTATATATTTTAAGGGATAGGCCGATGGGTATGCTAGTGCGTTGGCGATGGGGCGTGCGTGGCGTGGGGCAGGGCTATAGGTTGGGCAGAGAGTGTAGTGATTCCTTACTTCACCCCAGGGCTAAGACTGTAGTAAATCGTGTTAAGGTTTATGTATTGGAGGGTTCTTTGCTGGTCTTTTCGGCTAACAAGTGTGAGTGATTTCCGCGGCGGAAAATACTTGGTGACTTACAGTGCATACTTGCAAGTACGATGGCATGTGGGGTGAGGGGCGTAAGTTATTTTTGGAATGCCCAGTCAGAGATCTTAGGTACTACGGACGCATTACTCTGTGGAATACCTATATACTGTTTGTGTGGGTGTTCTTTTTTTGGGGGTTGGGGTTTGTCTCTTCTTTTTTGTATTTCTTTTCGCGACTACTAGCATTAATTGATCGGGGCATGTTGGTGGTGATTACTGTATTGTAGTTGTGATGTTGTATTTCTCGCTCATCTTGCTTCCTCTCTCTGCTCTCTCATTAATTCTTCACAATCCGATCTTTCTCTTCTCTCTCCGCGTCTCAGTTCGTCATTCGAAGCATTCAATCTCTACATGCCCGTCTCTCCATCTCTCTCTCTCTCTCATCTCTCTCTCTTCTCATCCTCGCCAGCCACCATTCTGTCTAGGTTGTAAATAGTGAATGTGGTGTTGATTTGTTACTTCCTACTTATTAAATTTTTGGGGAATTATTAAAGTACATATAATGACAAGCGTTGAAATGGTGATAAGTTTCTAGTGAATGTATTTCAAAAAAGTATGTACTACCTCAGGCGAAACTATATTTTTATTTATATATTTGTGTTTTTTTATATAATTATTGAATATATTTTATATAAAAATTTGAATATTAATATCAGATTTTTTAACTGAATCAAGACCTATCACTACTACGATCTATCTACTACACTACTACTAGCTCCTACTACTAGCTACTACTAGCTACTAGCTACTACTCTACATAGCTACACTACTACTACTACTTACTACTATCTATCTACTACTACTACTCACTACCTATACTACTACTGACTATGTACTCACTATTACTACTCACTAGTGACCTGAAACTAGACAAAAACGTCAGAAGGAGTATCAACGACTACTGACTTCGACTACATATACTATTACTACTACTACTACTTTCACTACTACGTCACTAGCTACTACTATACCTATCTACACTACTATACTGACTGTACTACTACTATCTCATCTCACTTACTACTACTACTACTACTACTACTACTACTACTACTACTCACTACTTCAGCTGACTACTACTAATACTACTACTACTACTTACTCATTACTACTTACTATCTACTACTACTACTACTACTACCACCTACCACCACCACCACCACCACGCACGGCCGGATAGTGTTCGTGTGTTTCCTTATCGACCACCAGCCCTTAACCACGCATCATCAGCATCAGGCCAGTCATCACTACCACCTCCACCATGCATCTGATGCAGTGACCTATTATCCACTATGTTCTCAGGCGTTTTACATTCCTCAGTTCCCGCCGCTGAGTCACCACGAACCGCCAACACTGCTGGCCAGTAATGCGCGATTGTAGATACCCACACTTGAATTCTTAGCCTGCAACGTCTAAGAATCCTGTGTAAAGTATATAGTAGCGAGTAATTCGATAAAGTGCTATGTTATATATATTTTTTATTGGGGATTAGGGAGGCGTATATTTCCTTGTAGTAGCAGTGTAGAATTATGAGTATCGACTTGAGGCGTTGCATTAGCTTTAAACATATACCCAAACACAAAAAAACCCCAACGTGTGAGTACTTTGCAACACAGGGTTGTGTAATAGAATTTAGCGTTGTGATTATATCTTTTCTTCATCCGGTTAGAAAATTTTCTTAGATCTTTTTTAATGTGACTCCTCCTCCTCGCTTGTCTCTCTAACTTTTCACTATGGTCGTTATGTTTTTTCTCTCTACTTTTCATATCTCGTCAGGCGTGTATAGTTTATTACTTATATATTAAGAGAGAAGACGCTTTAGGGAACAAGATCCTGTCCATACACGTACACCATTATAGGGCGGCAAGTTGTGTGTAGTGAGCGTGCTTTAATGCGCTGTTCATATATTCACCCCGCGAGTTCCGGGTCCATTAGTAGTTGAAATAGCGTGTTATGTGCCATAAGTAGCATATGGTGGCAGTACATCCAGAGGCCTTCGCCCAACAAAAAAAAAAAAAAAAACGAGCAGACCTGCGCCCCAACTACACAGGCACTGATTCTTGTCTTCACCATAGATAAGGTCAACTGATTATATGTGCTCTAAGAGTACTGCTTGAGTCTGGTGATGGTATTGCAGTGCATTATTTTGCACGCGCGTTAATAAAAAAGACTTGTCGTAACAGATCCCGCTTACCTTGTCTTTAATTACTGGTACTCTACCTGGATCTCTAAACCGCTGCTATAGTATGTCTAGCTCCTGCCCTAGTACCTGGCGCGTGTTCTCGCCTTTCGCCCTGTCTCCTCTGCGCGTGCCCTTCTCTCCACTCTCCCTGTCTTGTAAGTGTTGTTTTAGAGGCGCTGCTTTCGGGCTAATTCATTTTACCCATTTCTACTCATCTTACTCTACCCTCCATTAAAGTTCCCCTACCCTTTGGTCTGTGAACCCTACCTGGCTCTGGAGCTCCTCTCTCCTCTTCGCCCCTTTCCTCACGCCCTTCGCGTCGATTCCTTTCCTAACTAACGGCTACTCTTGGCCTGGTCTAAAACTCTTGCAAAGAACTTATATCACTTACTCGTGAGTCACTCTCTGAACGGCGTCTTAGCCGCTCCTTCTCCTTCCCTTCGCTATTCCTGCTCTCCACGTCTTCCCTATATATAAGCCTAGCGCTATTCTCGCGAACTCTGGCTTCTAAGTTCGCTGTGCATTACTGGGTGGGTCCCATAGCCTCACGCTCTTATAGCCGTGACTGCCTTACCCTATAACTCCTTCTAGTCATATGGCCAGCCCTGCCATCCTTCGGCTTTGGCAAGTCTTTCTCTTACGCTCATGTTACTAACCTTTCATCCTACTCCTCGCTCCTCTCTTCCTTACTCGCTACTCCTCAGCTAAAAAAAACACTCAGTCTTCTTATACGTCTTTACCTGGCATCTATCACTCTACGGGAGTAGAGTAGTAGAGAGAGTAGATAGAGCGAGAGTAGGTAGATAGAGAGTAGAGAGAGAAGAGAGGAGAGGGGAGAGACCTTTCTTTAGGCCACTAGACGGGCACTCAGTTGTCTGTGTCTTTAACTCCTTGTGTTAACTTTAGAGCTTGGTATGTGAGGGTCTGAAACGCTACGCGGCATTATCTGCCTGTCTGGTGTGTGTGTGTGTGTGTGAGAGAGTTAGAGAGAGATGTAGAGAGAGAGTATAGAGAGGAGAGAGAGAGAGAGAGAGAGAGAGAGAGAGAGAGAGAGAGTAGAGGAGATAAGAGAGAGATGTAATGTGGTCTTCGTTGTTGAGCTATTGTTGTTTTTTAGTAGCTCATTTTATTTCCCTTGTAGTAATTTGGGTTAATTTTTGAATGTAAAGATTTATTATCATTACTGTTGTTGCTGTTATTGTTTTTATTATTATTTTATTATTATTATTATTATTATTTATTGATTAACTACTACTACTACTACTATTACCTATTAGCTGTTCTAAAATTTTATTTATTTTTATTACATTACTTCTATCTACTATGACTACTAACTAAGAGAGAGAGAGAGAGACAGGAGAGTAGGAGAGGAAGAGAGAGAGTAGAGAGAGAGTAGAGAGAGAGAGTAGAGAGAGAGAGAGAGGATTAGCGCATTTATTGATAAGAGCCACAAATGCTATCATGTACGTTAGTGTTAGCGGACTAAAGGTCTCATGGGGGTGAGGGGGGGGGCGGAAGGGCGGACGAAGTGAAAGAAATAAGAAGAAAGTGGCTAAAGCGTCTGATACCCTGTGCCGGGGAGTGAGGTTGGAACGGTGAGGGTGGGCGTGTGGTGACGGTGACTAGAAAGGTGTGAGCAGACTGCTACTTACGGCGGTCTCCTTTGTAGGGATGACCGGTGATTGGGGAAGCACGTATATGGAGGCGTATTTATAGTTGGGGCTGGATGATGATGATGGTGCATTAGGATTTTATTTAATTTTGATTTATTCTATTTATTTATTATTTATGTGGGATTTTTTATATATACTACTGTATTTTTTTTCACATTCATTTTGTTTGATTTTTAGTTATTTCACTTTTTATTTTTGTTTTTGTTTTTAATTGAACTTGATTTATTATTATTATGTATTATTTTATTTAATTTATTTATTTCTTTGTGATTTATAATTTTCATTCAGTTTATTTCCTTTTTCTTGTGGAAAATTTGTTTTTAATTTCAATTGGACTTTAGGAATACAAATTTTTTTTATTGAGAATATAGAAAATAGGTGGCTCGCAGTACTGTGTACATTTGATGCAGATGACTACTTAATATATGTCCAAATGGATACATTAGAAGCTTGATAGTGTTGTCGGTTATATTAATGAGTTTCTGTAGCAGCATATTAATAACAAGTCTTAACGGCAAAAAAGTTATATTATATTCAGTAGTTCCAAATTCTGGAAAAAATTAATTCTATATTTGTGGTGGTGGGGGGGGGGGGGAAAAATGTTTTAAAGCCCATTTGTTATTCTTGAAAAAGTATTAATTTCCTGCTCGATGTTGTTGTTCTGTCTTATATACATTTGCGTCTCACTAATATTTGTAACTATTTATGTACTTTCAATTTGCATCTTTCTTTCTTAACATATATATTTTCCCTAATCGTCTACGTTGCGTTTCAATATGTATCGTATTTGGGTGATTGTGTAGTCTCTTCCATCTCTTCCTCTCAGTGAGGGCTCTTATCTCTCTCCTCGTCGTCAATCTAATGTCTCTCTCTTCCTAGAATCTCTTCTTCTCTCTCTCTCTCTCTCATCTGCTCTCTCTCTCTTTTCGAAGAGGAATTTGCGTCTGCTCACTTTGCATATATTTCCTTCTCACACGAAGCCCTTCCTCCTTCCTCACTTTCGCTCCCATCTTTTCTTTATAATAATCTCTCCTTATCGAGCTTAGCAAATTCCTACCCCGTGTTTCGCTCCCCTCTCTCCCGCACGCCCTCCTTCCCTCTCATTTTGTGTGGTGCTTTTTTGTTCGACAGAGTGTTTCGCCGCAGCTTTCATTTACCTGTCCCGTAAGCCTTACGTGTCAATTGTCTCATCACTGTCATCATTTGTAGAAGCCTAATTTGCCTTCTACTCGTGAGTGCGTTCCGTGTTGGTTTGTGGACTAGGGCGGGGCCTGAGGGGGTAAAAAGAAGGGTAGTGACAAGAGAAGAGTAGTAGCAGCAGCTAGCAGCATTGCTCTTATTTAAATAGTATTTCAAAATTAAAATTTGTAGTAGTAGTATATTAGTAGTAGTAGTAGTAGTAGTAAGTGGATCGAGGAGGTATCAAGCTCAACGCTTCGCTTTCACAACATGGAAAGTCTTGTGCGTTGTTTTCTCTATTTTATTAGGTGCACGCTGGCGCGGTGTGCTGGGTCTAGGGTATTGGAAGTTGACTGCTAGGGATAGGTAGGTGGCGCTGGGCTATATGAACGAGGTGGCGCGCGTAGTAGT
Organism: Metacarcinus magister; assembly: GCA_029783475.1. Taxonomy (NCBI): domain Eukaryota; kingdom Metazoa; phylum Arthropoda; class Malacostraca; order Decapoda; family Cancridae; genus Metacarcinus; species Metacarcinus magister. Next base: position 6,389,347 of record JAPQNM010000029.1, on the reverse strand, counting down.
AGATGGGAGAGGGAAAGGTGAGAAGGGAGTGAGGTGTGGAAGAGTGTGAGGATAGTTTAGGATTAGCTATCCCCCACCACGAAAGGGGGGAAAACAAAAAATCGCGTGAGGAGGATGATGAAGGATGAGAGGAAGAAGGGTATATGAGAAGAGGTAGGTGGAGGGAGGGAAGGAAGGATAACGAAGGGCGGGTTTACATAGCGAGATAACTTTTAAAATGTCTGACACACAGACAGTACAGGAGCAGACAGACAGATGAGTAGAGAGAGAGAGAGAGAGGTTAGAGTAGGATGGATGAGAGGAGAGAGTAGAGAGAGGAGAGAGAAGAGAGTAGAAGTAGAGCGAGAGTAGAGTAGAGGATAGTATGTAGTATTAGTATGAGTGGGTGTATTGGGAATGAGTTTAGTAGGGGGGGGAGGGTGGGAAGTAGGGATTGTGGTAACGTGTAATCCCTTCGGAAACGTTGTGAGAGTGGCTCGGCCTCCCGCAAAAAAACAAAAACAAAAGAGTGACGTAAGAGGGGGGATAGAAAATGCATTGGCTTCCTTGTAAGTGATTCCCCCCTCCTCTCTCCTCGCCAGCTCTTCCTTCTCTCACGTCCGCCGCTGCTGACTTTACCTGCCTCTCCCTCTCCTCCCCTCCTCCTCCTCGCTCTCCTCTCTCCTCGATCGAATAACAACACTTGGTACAGGAAGAGGGCCCTTGCTCTCTCCTGCCTCCGCTGCCTCCTCCTCCTCCCTCTCGACTTCCTCCTCCGCCCTTCCCCTTGCCGCATCCCTTCTTGATCTTCTTCACCTCCTCCCTTCTATAACTCCCTCCTGCCTCCCCTTCTCCCTCTCCTACATCACACAATCCTCGGATCTTTGAACGTAGGACTCACTTGTCCCTGCGTGTGTATGGAGGAGGAGTCTCCTGCGCGTAGCTCAAGGAGGTAGTATATTACGCACGGGCTCTGGGTTTGTTCGAGCGGCGGGAGGAGGGAAAGAAACTCTGGGAATATAGAGATGGTCATTATTAGAAGCCATGCGCTATGTGACGGCGGAATGATGTTAGCTGATGCTGCTATGTA
>JAPQNM010000029.1:6331762-6344262 GCA_029783475.1 Metacarcinus magister | reverse complement strand
AAATTAAAACAATTTTAATATGACTGGTGCCAAACTCTGAGCCAGTAATAGATTTACTTACTAGACCATCATTGTTGAAAATATAAGGTCTAGTATACTGTCATCTCTCACGGGTTTGACTTAAAGCACTTTCAAATAGATCATTATATAAGTTATGACAAAGATAATATTATACTCTCCAATAAAAGAATATTATTGGGAAAATTTATGCATGAAAAATGGATGTCATATTTTATTGTGTAGTGTGTGTAATGGTTCCCAGTGGTCTAGTGTTTGTTTATCTTTGTGGATGCTGTTGCCACCACAGTACCACATGGACTCTATAAGGGCCAAGATGACCACTCATGCACCACGGTGACCACATTCACGCTCACTGCATCGGGTATCACAAGGGTGCTGTGTGTGCTATGCACCTATTACTAAACAATAGTGAGCTTCTTAATGGGTTAAGATTCCCTACAAAAACGTATCACTATTTACCATTAAAAATACTGATAAGTTCCACTGAAACATTGATGGAAGTTGTAAATCAAACTTAGTTTTCTATAAGGCATACTCTAAAGTTTTCAATCTAGTATTTCTCCATGTTATGGGGGAGCCCGGCTGTATTTTATCACAGGAAACAAAGTGTCTTTTGTTTTGAGTAATCAAACTTAAGGGCAAGTTTGAAGCTATGAACAGAAGTGAAGACATGTGGACGGACTGATTAATTTTCTGATGGACAGGCATGAGTATATTCCTCCTTACATGATGTCGCAATGCACAGTAAAAGTAGAACACAATGCAAAGCAACACACTAAATACACCACTTAACTTGTACCCTGAACAGTGCACAGGTAGTAGTGTACAAACAAACATTAAATACTGTTCATCATAAACATTACCTTATTACACTATCTACTAAACTTGCATGTCATAAAAGTGTTCCTACTAAAATACACCTGTTGATAGATTTTTTTTTCTTCAGTAACTAATGCTTTACTGCTGAAGCTGGTGCCTCATCAAAGTGTGCTTCCCATACACACATTTGCAAAGTAGTTAAGTCTGAAACCATAACAAATTAATACTCTAGACACTACAACATTATGTGCTTCAATTTATGGAAACCTACAATTTTAAAAACTCGTAATACCTTTTAACATCAATCAATGAAATGACAGGCAGATGCAACACAAATCAATTGAACAAAACACAAGCATGCATATCACCCAGAGAGATGCGTCATTCCTATTGTGATACATAACTGTAATTGCAGCTTTCTAAATGGGCTCAGAGTCAAGTTTCAAGGCTATGATAACTATACCAATAATCTATCCATCTATATACCTGGCTTATATATAAAGGTAACCAAGACAAGGCTATTAGGGTTTGGGGAGACACTAATCTCCCCTCCATCTGTTTGCCTTGTCTTTTTGTTGAAGAAAATACAAAGGAGATGTTTTCAGACTCATGCATTCACCACTTTCTACATTCACTTTTATCACACACAATCATCCTTCCTTGCTCCACACACATTCCTCTTTCATGCAGCACTCTTTTCACACCGTCCATCTATCCTGCTCGTGGCCTTCCTCTCAACATAATAATAATAATAATAATAATAATAATAATAATATTATTATTATTATCATTAATAATATTAGTTGTAATAATAATAATAAAAAAAATTCATAATAATAATAACAACAATTATAGTAAAAATAATAATAATAATAATAATATGTAATTAATTGTAATAATTTGTACACGTATAACAATGAAACTAATGTAAATTCTACTAATATATTACACAAGTTTGTGCAGAATTAGTCCAAAGTGTCAATGACTACCAGTGCGGCCTAGCTAATGTTTGCCCCAAGTAACCTGAGGCAATCCTAAACATAAAGATGATCACAGGTCAAAAAGTAAACTTATATCAAACTCACACAACATAATACAACCACAATCATTATAACAAACCATACACTCATAATAACTGATAATAATAAATATAACATAATACTAATAGTGTAAACATTTAGGAAAACTTATTACACTTCCAAAATTCCTGAGACAATCATGAAACAAATTAGGTTTTGTTGGTTAATTTCAAATTAGTGTTTAAAAGTCTCCCAACTTTCCTTACTGCACTATGCTAATCTGGGAAAAGGTAGAAGAAAACAAATCCTACTAATAATGTAGAGATACTGGATATCAGACTAATAATATATTAGTAATAATACCCTTTTATATATATATATATATATATATATATAATATATATATATATATATATATATATATATATATATATATATATATTGTATATATATATATTGTATATATATATATATTGTATATATATATATATATATATATATATATATATATATATATATATTGTATATATATATATATTGTATATATATATATATATATATATATATATATATATATATATATATATATATATATATATTGTATATATATATATTGTATATATATATATATTGTATATATATATATTGTATATATATATATATATATATATATATATATATATATATATATATATATATTATATATATATATATATATATATATATATATATATATATATATATATATTTATTTATTTGGTGGTAGATGTAGTTGAAGGGGTGGGAGGGAAAGAGGGAAAAAAGGGTGATGGGGAAGGGAAGCTGGGGTAGGCAGAGGAAGTAAGGAAGTGGAAAGAAGGTCAAGGGGTGAGGGATGAACTTCAGCTGGAACACAGAGGGTGTTATCTGAAGTTTTATGTGATGAGATAGAGGATGGGAAAGGGAATGAGACCTCACTGAAATGTTTTGCAATAAAAGCTTCAATGTCAGAGATGGTCTCACTAGGGGAAGGAGGAGAGAAGACAGTGGGAGTAAAAGTTTCTTTGGCAGGAGACTGCAGGGAAGAATTTTTGGTGATTAAGAATGGAATAAGATCAGTAGACAGTTTTGGAGGGAAAGCAGCAGAGCGATACTTGGTGTTTTGTGTACAAATACGATATGGGAGGGAAGCAACGTTTGAAGTTGAAGTAGAGGTTGGCATGTCAGGGTTTAGTAAAGAAAAAGCAAGAGCAAGGATATGGAAGTATTTGTTTCACTGGTAAGGACCAAAAAATCTAGATAAAGAAAGGTGATTAGTGGTAGTGGAAGGGCGTGGGCGTGGATGAGGGTGAGAGGAGGAAAGGACAGTATGAGTTATGGAAGAGAGAGAGAGGTTAGATTAGAAGGTTGGTGAGTGGGTTAAGTTTTAGGGATATATATGGTTTGAAGGTGGTTATATCAGTAGGAAGGGGTAGTATTGGTGGTGGTGTTAGGGAAGCAGGTACAAGAGGAGGTGGAAGGCACAAGGAAGTTGACAGGTGGACGGTTAAGGGAGTTTTCCAAGCTCAGGTCGGAGGCATGTCCGTGTTAAAGTCAGTGAAGTCTGGGGATAAATCTTTTGAAGTGCATTCTCCAAAACACCTGTTAATTTTGAATTTTCTTAATTTGCCATGGTGAGCCTAATTATAAGTGGAGGATATAACTGGTCCCCGAAGCCCATCCAGAGCGGAAATGGGTTTGAAAACAGAGGGTTGGTCTTAGGAGATGGAAGGCTAAGGTAAAGTAGTACATGTATGAAAGAGCTGCTGATAAGGTGGGAGGGATTAAACAAACAAGGAGGGAGTGTACAGATAGAAAGATGTGGAGGCTCTTTTGCTGTAGCCATCCCCTTGGGGGAGGGAACCAGGCATCAGAGACTATAGATAGACAGATAGAATATACACACAGAACACACACAAACACACACACTTGTATATATATATATATATATATATATATATATATATATATATATATATATATATATATATATATATATATATATATACAATAAAATTGTAAACACATTTAAGTTTATTTTGCTGCTATATCACACAAATGTTTTCTGGATTAAAAAGAAACACAAGTTCATAATAACAATTCCTGTAGATTTAAAATAATAGCGAAATTCCACCTTTGGTTTCTCCATTTAGATGACCAAAAAAAAAAGAAAAAAAAACTTCCATCTTTGGTCTCTCCATTTAGGTGACAAAAAATAAATTTAGATTGAATACTAAAACTAACATTATGTATCAGATTCCATGATGGTTTGACTTTCATCACTGGTGGTATCAATGACAAAAGTTTCTGATTTAGACGTGAAGTTGTAAGAACATCCCACGTCCATTAGGGGGCCGGGTGGCTAGGTGGCTCGTGAGCTAAGGTTTACCAGTTCGATCCTGGCTGATGGCAACTTCTTGGTGAGAGAGGTGATGCTCTCTCATTAACCCTAGCTGAACTATACAGTCTATTGTTACCTAGTTTGTGGGGATTATTTAATCACTTTTAATCTCACATACATTATCATTATGCATTAGCTGTCCATAATTCTTTGGTACTTTTCTTCATCACTTTTTATTCACAGCTTCTAACCTTGGTACATACTACAACACTAGTCAAGTGAACTGTACATTGATTGCTTTTACTTTCGTGGAATATGTCTTAGGTTTAAATTGTCTATAATTAGGAATGGGCTGACTTAGTGTACATGAAACAAGTAATTGAGACAGTTCCAGCAGTAACTTTGTCAAAAATATCCTGTAGGTGAGTTCAATGCAAGCTTTCATTATGTTACTATATATATTAACAGGTTGAGTCTCAATTCAAATGTTTACTCCACTACAATTCAGAGAACCTTGGGTGAGAAAAAATTATTAAATCTTGAAAAAAAAGACAGAAGACGAAGTTAATGGTATAAGATAACATTGGTTTTGCATACACAGTAGCCCCTCAAAAATGTACAAGATAGCTTATTGATACTTCACAAACAATCAAATTGCAAATTTCTGTGATTAATATTCCTCCAGGAAAAATACTTTATATTGGTCCCAGAAGGCAAAAGATAAAACTTATGATTCTCTGAAAATATATATTTGTACTAAATAATCATACATCAAGATTACTTTCCCATTTCTTGGACTGTCATCATCTTGGTATTGATCCATAGAAAGAAATGGGAAAGATATGGCTTATGAACATCATAGTCAAATTATTGTCAGGTGAGTGTAAGCTAACCTGGTTTGGTTCATGTGAATGTTTTCTTTGGGAGCAAACTCTTTAATACTGCTTCCAAACAATCCAGTTTCTTGCATTGGCCAACCATGGCAGTTGAGTGATGATCCCTATGTGGCCCGACACATGGCACAGTCACGGCCAGTCTAACCCCAATGTGCCAGATGCATGCAGTTTCCCACTACATGTGTCCAATGCCATAGCAAACCAGACACACCCGGTTGACTGAACTTATTGATGCCTATCTTAAACTAGACGGCAATCTGCCATGTCTACACAAGGCTGCTACTTAGTTCTACTCTTGACCTTGTTGGTGGTACACACAAACAAACTCCATTGAAGTAATAAATTTTACATTTGTATGAAAAGTGATGAAATACATATCTTTTGTTGAGAATAAATCATTGTTATAAGGCAAAAGCCTAGAAGGTTACAACAATAAAAAGTTGAGCACATCTGTTTGGAAAAATGTGCTGTGATTTGCAGCAGGATTTTCAATTGACAAGGAAAAAAACTATTTTGGCTAGTTAGCCTGTTGTTGGTGGGTACACCTAGTTGACCCTTGTCTAGGCAAGGTGCGGCCCATCACTTTGATGACAGGGAACCATGAAGGTTCCTATGCAGTGGCTACCCACTCTCATGGACTGGATACAATGAAAGGAATCTATGATACAACAAAGGAAGAGAGTATCTTCCTTGGAGGCAAGCATCCCTGTCAGCAGGTTTCCAGTGTGAACCAACACCCAACAACCTGCCACTAGAGGTGACTCATAACCAACACACATCACGTGATAAGGAGCAAGATAGTGTCCTGCATCTGTGATGCATTTCTTCTCACCGTTTATATTCATCACTATAGTTTATAGTATTTTTTATATGTGTGATTAGGGCATTTGTTAGTCATGGTAATGGCCACAACACATGAGGCGTGTGCTACCCTCATAGGGGTGAATGTGTCACAACAATGTGTTAGATACAAACGGAAATTGGATAGTAATATTTATAAATAAAGTTCTAAATGGACCAGTGCTTTGGTGGACTATGTCACCACATTTATAAGTGTTATGAATAAATAAATGGATATAATGTAGAAATAAAACACTATAAACACATGTATGTGTGTATTCTTCAAACTATTGAGCGAGGTGTAGATTCATTGATGAGGTGAAGTTAGTTTCATTGTGTGTAGCCTGATTAATACTTCTATAAAGTATTAATTTATTGCCCATGGCATTGTATCTGTTGTGTGGTATAACATTTGATGAAGTGCTGTGTGTAATGCTACTGTATTGGTTATTGCAAACCTTGGCCATGTTTATAAGTAGTAGTCAATATTGGAGTGTTCCACACCAAACAATGTTGGGGATTGTTGTCTTTTTCACGGTTCATGAAATATGAACACCTTACGGCTTACAGGGCCTAGTATTGATTTGCACCTGGCTGTACCTGGCTTATAAGTGGGTTATCACTAATGGCTCACAATCATTGGAGTTATGCTTGGCCCACAATCATGCTTTCCTACCAAAAACCTGTTGAAAACATTGGCATTGTATGAATATTATGTATGTAATAATAATAAATTTGACTATTACCTGTCCAGTTGTTATCAGAAATCAAACTTTTAAGAAACTACTCAAATGTGTAAAAAACAAATTAGCAATCACAAAATTTTGAGGGGCTCCTGTGCACCAATATAATCCTTATCTGCCTGTTTACAAACTAAAGTTCAACCATACGCATCACTTTCATAATGTTATGTATTTTGTATTTCCTGCAGATATACTCTGGATAACCTTAAGTGACTTTTTACAAAAATTCATCTAGAATGAAACCGAAAATATCCTGAAATGTTTAATGAAACCAAAAAGTGCCAACACATTCTCCATTACTTTGTTATACAAATGTGTCCACTTGGAGCCTCGGTTGCATCACTTACACCTGCCACAAAACACTTACCAGATTACAAGAAATAACTAAATTGCAAGTGTTGGGTTATTACAATATAACCAGTTTGTTGGATGAATACAATTGTGATGGCTCAAAAAAAAGAGACAAGAATGTATACTGTCCAAGACCAAGGTTAATAACAGCTCAATAAATCAATGAAAAGCGAAAAAAAGGTATTTATATCATTTTGCACTTGTTTCCCTCTTCTATTGCATTAGTGGATCAACACTTTGTAAAGCATTGGTTCATTCCAACCCTAAAGTAGTAATGATAATAATCCCTATCATATACTTCAAGGTTTCATTATCAACACACAATGGTTGATGTTACTTATTTAGACTGCACTAATACACCTTCAGATCTCTAGGGTTCAGTGACAGTGATATTTGGACTAGTCATTCTTCAAATCAGCTCACCCACAAACTCTTACAAAATTATGCTTTTATCTTTGAGTCAGAGTTAGAGTGACGCACAAGGTCAAGCTACCCAAGCTGACAGATCACTAATGATTTCAATAGTTATACTGTACTCACTTTTTAATTCAGCTGCTAAATCATTGAATATAATATAAGGATTCAAAGAAGAAATGGTTTATAGGGCGGCTACAATTAAATATGAATGCAAGAACTTTTAATGCCTAAGATAACCTTCTCCTGTATATCTAAGAAACTTTTTGTCTTGATGATGCAATGACAATGATTAAATTAGGAATGTGTCAAAATATATATTCCATTACTTACATATATTTACAAACACACAAACACACACACACATATATACACACAAACACATACATACATACGCACACACATACATAAAAAAAAAAAAATACAGCTTCCCATATAGAAGCCTGGAATAAACTTGATGCAAAGTGATTAATGTAAGAGATATTCATGATTTCAAAAGCAAACTGGATAATAGTTAATTTGGAGACGGGACAGTACGAGCATAACTCTTTTTCTGTATGTCACAACTAGGTAAACACACACACACACACACACACACACACACACACACACACACATATATATATATATATATATATATATATATATATATATATATATATATATATATATATATATATATATAAATATCTTTGGTATGTAACCTATTGGCAGGTGTTCCTTCCCTGTGATGGGTCCTGTCACCAAGATGCACAAATGATAACCTTAACAGATTGGTTGGCTGCCACTATAATTATATCCATCTTGAAACATGACTACCGATGGAATACACAACATTGTCCTCAAGACATTTTGTCAAAAACATTTCAACACAACAGTATGTAGATGAAATAAAATGGAAGAGTTTAGTATCTAAATATTTCAAATAAAGTCCACTAATGAAATCACAATAAAATGGCATTTAAGAAAACAAGAAGTGCAGAAATGTTCATCGATAAATAACGACACTACTTAAATGATGAATATAATTTACATAATGCCTAAAAATATCTCTTTAGATATTGAATAACATTAAAATTTGAGCATCAAGTTCAATCTACAGTTTTCTAAGTTACTGAAAATTATAACAGTATTAGCCTAACTTTGTGCTGATATGAAGTTTTGCAAATTTTCTAAATTTTGGAAATAATGGACATCTTTATGGAAATTTTAAGGATTAGCATAAATTCAATATGCCTGCAAGATCTTAAAAGCTATAACTATCAGGACAAGATTCCTAAATGTAGTGTAATATTTTTTTTTAAATAGCTCATAAAGTAGATGTGTCTAGTGCCGCTAATAATGAAGATGTACACTGATTTTACAAGTTGTGTAAAGAGCACATAAGGAAATACATAGGATGCAATTGCAGATGTAAACCAAAAATTTTTGCTAAATAATCTTGTTATTTCTGACAGATTTTGAGACATTAATAACAGAATTAAAAACTGAGCTGCCATGAAGTAATTTATAAGTGGATTCTGATTGCCAATGGCATGAAGATTACAAGGAAATATATATATATATATATCCACTTTGACCGCCACTTTGAGAGTGTGACTGCCAAGCCAGGGTGACAGGGTGACACTCCTGAACTGAGTAAGACACATACTTGAAGCCTCATGAAGCTGTACAAGGTGCAGGTGAGGCCTGTCATGGAGTATAGCCCCTTCACATGGATGGGTAACACTCACACCCACTTCTCTTGGCTGGACTAAGTGCAACAGCTCATTATCTCATATATGACGCCAGCGGGCAGTTGTAGGGACGGCAACATGGGTAACACCAGCAGCAGCAACACCATCACAACCAGCAGCAGCAGTGACACCATCACAACCAGCAGCAGCAGTGACACCATCACAACCAGCAGCAGCAGTGACACCATCACAACCACCAGCAGCAGTGACACCATCACCACCACCAGCAGCAGTGACACCATCACAACCACCAGCAGCAGTGACACCATCACCACCACCAGCAGCAGTGACACCATCACCACCACCAGCAGCAGTGACACCATCACCGCCACCAGCAGCAGTGACACCATCACAACCACCAGCAGCAGCGACACCATCACCACCACCAGCAGCAGCGACACCATCACCACCACCAGCAGCAGTGACACCATCACAACCACCAGCAGCAGTGACACCATCACAACCACCAGCAGCAGCGACACCATCACCACCACCAGCAGCAGTGACACCATCACTACCAGCAGCAGCAGTGACACCATCACCACCACCAGCAGCAGTGACACCATCACCACCACCAGCAGCAGTGACACCATCACTACCAGCAGCAGCAGTGACACCATCACCACCACCAGCAGCAGTGACACCATCACCACCAGCAGCAGACACGACACCATCACCACCACCAGCAGCAGTGACACCATCACCACCACCAGCAGCAGTGACACCATCACCACCACCAGCAGCAGTGACACCATCACCACCACCAGCAGCAGTGACACCATCACCACCACCAGCAGCAGTGACACCATCACCACCACCAGCAGCAGTGACACCATCACCACCACCAGCAGCAGTGACACCATCACCACCAGCAGCAGCAGTGACACCATCACCACCACCAGCAGCAGTGACACCATCACCACCACCAGCAGACACGACACCATCACCACCAGCAGCAGCAGTGACACCATCACCACCACCAGCAGCAGTGACACCATCACCACCACCAGCAGCAGTGACACCAACACCACCACCAGCAGCAGTGACACCATCACCACCACCAGAAGCAGTGACACCATCACCACCACCAGCAGCAGTGACACCATCACCACCACCAGAAGCAGTGACACCATCACCACCACCAGCAGCAGTGACACCATCACCACCACCAGAAGCAGTGACACCATCACCACCACCAGCAGCAGTGACACCATCACCACCACCAGCAGCAGCGACACCATCACCACCACCAGCAGCAGTGACACCATCACCACCACCAGCAGCAGTGACACCATCACCACCACCAGCAGCAGTGACACCATCACCACCACCAGCAGCAGTGACACCATCACTACCAGCAGCAGCAGCGACACCATCACCACCACCAGCAGCAGTGACACCATCACCACCAGCAGCAGCAGTGACACCATCACCACCACCAGCAGCAGTGACACCATCACCACCACCAGCAGCAGTGACACCATCACCACCACCAGCAGCAGTGACACCATCACTACCACCAGCAGCAGCGACACCATCACCACTACCAGCAGCAGTGACACCATCACCACCACCAGCAGCAGTGACACCATCACTACCACCAGCAGCAGCGACACCATCACCACCACCAGCAGCAGCGACACCATCACCACCACCAGCAGCAGTGACACCATCACCACCAGCAGCAGCAGTGACACCATCACATCCACCAGCAGCAGTGACACCATCACATCCACCAGCAGCAGTGACACCATCACCACCACCAGCAGCAGTGACACCATCACATCCACCAGCAGCAGTGACACCATCACCACCAGCAGCAGCAGTGACACCATCACTACCACCAGCAGCAGTGACACCATCACTACCAGCAGCAGTGACACCACCACCACCACCAGCAGCAGTGACACCATCACCACCACCAGCAGCAGTGACACCATCACCACCACCAGCAGCAGTGACACCATCACCACCACCAGCAGCAGTGACACCATCACCAGCAGCAGCAGCAGTGACACCACCACCACCAGCAGCAGTGACACCATCACCACCACCAGCAGCAGTGACACCATCACTACCACCAGCAGCAGCGACACCATCACCACCACCAGCAGCAGTGACACCATCACCAGCAGCAGCAGCAGTGACACCACCACCACCAGCAGCAGTGACACCATCACCACCACCAGCAGCAGTGACACCATCACCACCACCAGCAGCAGTGACACCATCACCACCAGCAGCAGCAGTGACACCACCACCACCAGCAGCAGTGACACCATCACCACCACCAGCAGCAGTGATACCATCACCACCACCAGCAGCAGTGACACCATCACCACCAGCAGCAGCAGTGACACCATCACCACCAGCAGCAGTGACACCATCACCACCACCAGCAGCAGTGACACCATCACCACCACCAGCAGTGACACCATCACCACCACCAGCAGCAGTGACACCATCACCACCACCAGCAGTGACACCATCACCACCACCAGCAGCAGCGACACCATCACCACCACCAGCAGCAGCAACACCATCACCACCACCAGCAGCAGCAACACCATCACCACCACCAGCAGCAGTGACACCATCACCACCACCAGCAGCAGTGACACCATCACCACCAGCAGCAGCAGCGACACCATCACCACCACCAACAGCAGTGACACCATCACCACCACCAACAGCAGTGACACCATCACCACCAGCAGCAGTGACACCATCACCACCACCAGCAGCAGTGACACCATCACCACCACCAGCAGCAGTGACACCATCACCACCATCACCAGCAGCGACACCATCACCACCACCAGCAGCAGTGACACCATCACCACCAGCAGCAGCAGTGACACCATCACCACCAGCAGCAGCAGTCACACCATCACCACCAGCAGCAGCGACACCATCACCCCCACCAGCAGCAGTGACACCATCACTACCACCAGCAGCAGTGACACCATCACCACCACCAACAGCAGCGACACCATCACCACCACCAGCAGCAGTGACACCATCACCACCACCAGTAGCAGTGACACCATCACCACCAGCAGCAGCAGCGACACCATCACCACCACCAGCAGCAGTGACACCATCACCACCAGCAGCAGCAGCGACACCATCACCATCATCACCAGCAGCGACACCATCACCACCACCAGCAGCAGTGACACCATCACCACCACCAGTAGCAGTGACACCATCACCACCACCAGCAGCAGTGACACCATCACCACCACCAGCAGCAGTGACACCATCACCACCAGCAGCAGTGACACCATCACCACCAGCAG